>LBNU01007188.1:190556-205572 GCA_014162995.1 Artemisia annua
ACTGGTTAGAGTGCTCGTATTAAATATATTGAAGTGTTCTTGGTATATTGAGTTTGTTCTTAAGTTAATTGCTAAATTCCGCATAGTAATTAAATCATATTACAAGTCAGCTTCTATATAAATATTGTCTTGGTTTACTAAGATAGTATTACTAGATCATTGCTCAACTGGGATCAACAGACGAAAACGTAAAAAAAACAGACGAAAACGAAAAAAATGGACGAAAGCATTAAAAAAGGGACTAAAAGCAAAAAATTGCACCGTTCGTCCTTATGGTGCGAAATGATACCCTCATGAGAAAACAAGTTAACGAGTGTTAGTGGACCCCGTTAGATGGAGGGACTAACGGCGCATAACGTTTCTGACTTAAGGACGAGTGATGCAACTTTTTTGATCAAAGGACTATAGGCTTCGATCAACGCAAACCACAAAGACGAACGGTGTAGTTTACTCTAAAATATAATATGGCACAATGCAAAAGTAATTCTTCTTGGGTTTTTAACTTGTTACCCGAAACCCTAGATCAAACGAGCGGTACAATCAACACAATACTCCTATAATCCTATTACTCAAATTCCAAAATCATAATTGTAAACCTTTAACACATGTAAGGTATTTCATTTTTGGATCAAAATCATCTCATGTTAGTCTATCATGTTTTATTATATTGAACCGATCAAATAAAAGTAAATTAAATAGTAAGGTTATTATCAAGTAAAGCATGAGACCCACTAGCTTGCTTACTCCTCACATCATTTTAACATGAGAAAAACATGAGAGACGTGAAAATGAGAGGATCTTAATCTTTCATTTTTTGCGTTGCGTACAAATTATTAGTTCAGTAGAGGTCTATTTTTGTTCAATTAATTACCTTGTGTTTTATCATATATGTGTTAGTATTAATGTTTATTTTTGTGTGAATTATTATTATTATTTTTATTGCTTGATGTTTTTTTATGCTTAATTGTTGGTTAAGACAATGGATCTATGCAACTAAATATTGCCGAAAACTATACAACCGTTGTTGATTGAGCGGGTACTTGACCATTAGATACAACGCTTGAATCTATTATTATTATAATCTTAATAAAAAAGGACACCGCCCGAAAACTTCGACGCTATTCGAAAAGACAATGCAACCATGTCATTAGAAAAATAGTTCTTCGAAAAGGTCCCTAACGCTCCAAACACAATTTATTGAAATCTTATTTGCCGCTGAAATTTCGTTGAAGTTGGACACTGTTGCCGCCAGATGCAGGTACTCGACTAGTTATAACTTATATAAGCAATCAAAAGTTTATATCTTTTGTATTGATTAACAACTTTATCGGCATTTCATTATGGGTCGTGTTGGATAAAATTTATGTTTAACTCACTGAATGGATGGATTTTAGACTTTTGGGTATTCGACAAAACAATACACATCATCGCTTAAAGATGTTAACACAGGCTGTGCCCGATAAGCTTCCTAGTAAGTACTACGTATATAAAAAGATGGCGTAAAAATAATTGCAAGTTTTAAACAATGCCATGTGGTTGTGACCGGGCCACACTATTTATGTATTCATGTTTTGATTCTTCATCGTACAGTTCGAGCTTAAAATATTCAATTGATTAATGAACTTCTTGCGGTAAGTAAAAGGTTTAACGTGGATTTAACGTGTAATTAGGATATGTTAGAAAAAAAATGATTTAAAGAGAAAAGTTTAATAAATGACTAATATTTTCTCGCAATACTAAAAGACAAATCTCAACCTTTAATTTTTTAAAAGATAAAATATAGGGGTTAACTAATATTAAAATAAGGAGGTTAAAAGATAAAATAAGATGTAAGGTCATCTATTATTGTAAATCTTTCTAAAAGTTTATAGTTGTGTAATACCATTAAGAGTAGGGATCTAGTGAGAAGAAACTTAAAATGAGAAGGATGAGAAATAGCTATAACCACACATTTGAGATGCATCGAGTTGAATTAGATGCATCTCTATTCATTTAGATGCGTCCCAATTAGTTTCGAAAGTGATTTTGAAGTGAAAACGATGCAAAATAGTACTAGCAACAAATTTGACCCGCAGTGGACGAAAAATACATAGAATTCGTCTAACTTGATGAAATGCATCTAATATATGTATATGCATATAATTTTTTGCTAGAAAATATATTATGATGTATCTAAAAGATTAGAGATACATCTAATTCAAGTCAATGCATCTCTAATGTGTGGCTATAGTTATTTCTCATTCTTCTCATTTTAAGTTTTCTTCTCATTTGATCCTAAGTCATACCATTAATTTATAAACTCTTTTTGTTTTATAAAACTAACTCCATTATGTAAAAACCCTTTTAAAGCTTTATAAACATCGCACATAACACAAGCATTAAATTATGAAAAGGTTCAACATCATACACTTATTCATGCCCATGCTCATTATAATTTACAAGTTTTTAGACATCTTCATCTTTTTATAAACCTTTTAATAAACCATCATAGCGGATACCTTAAATAACCGTTTTATTTCAATTGAAATTGAATGACTATGATTAGTGTTTTATTATTTTAGTCACCTCATGATCTTTTTTCATGGTTAAAAAAAAAAAAAAAACAAAAAAACAAAACTCACCTCATGATCTTAAACCCTCGTGACTTAGTTCTTGTATTATTTTATTCAAATTATTATACTTAGTACTAGTATCACTTAAAGTATACAGCATATCCCATAATATCCGAAAAGTGACATTACTTACTTCAAAAACAAAAAAAACTATGCACTAACTAATCCTACTATTTACTCCCCATGCACGTCTACCTTCATTTTCATATTCTTCTTCATTTCAATACCTCAATGGATATTCATACTCTCTCATTCATCATCCTCTCTATTATCCTCGTTTCACCATTAACATCGCAAGCTTGTCATCCCATCGATCATCAAGCATTACTTGAGTTTAAGCACAAAATCACTTATGACCCTCAAGGTCTCTTGCAAACATGGACACCTCAAACTGATTGTTGTAAAACATGGGATGGGATCGCATGTGGTTCCCATGGGAGAGTCGTTAATGTCACACGTCCTGGTAACTTCGTCAATAAGGATGATGACTATGTATACGCCACAATTTCTGGTACCATCTCTCCTTTTCTCTCTAATCTCACATTTTTACAACTTCTTGACCTCAACGGCTTAAAAGACTTGAGGGGTCCGATCCCGCCCGAGTTTGGTAAACTTTCACGTTTAACTCATCTATTTCTGGCTGGTAATAATCTATCTGGGACTCTCCCAGATGTCATCATTCAAATCCTTAAGGGAAATTAAACTTAATGCGAACAAGTTTTCCGGGCAGATCCCTTCGACCATTGGCCATATGATTTCGATTAAATTAATTTATTTCCACGAGAATAATTTCTCTGGAAACATACCTAAAACGATTGGGAAGTTAAAGAATATTGAGTATCTTGAGTTATCCAAAAACAATATATCTGGATTAATTCCAGAATCACTTGGATTTTTGTCTAAGTTAGAGATGTTGTATCTCAACGAAAACAAACTTTCTGGACCCATTCCTTCTTCAATTGAGGGACTAGTTTCGATCCGACAATTAGTTCTGTTTGATAATGAATTAACTGGTGCTATCCCTTCTTCCGTTGGCAAGCTTCGTAACATCCAAATGCTAGCATTTAATAACAATAAGCTATCTGGAAAATTACCCGCTTCTATTGGTCATTTGATTACTCTAAGCGGTATTTTCTTTGACAATAATCAATTTACTGGAAGTATTCCTACAAGTTTTGGGAATTTAAGTAATCTTCAAGAACTTATTTTGTACACAAACAATCTTACCGGTCGGATTCCATCTCAGCTTGGTAAATTAGGTACTCTTCAGTTCCTTGATTTATCGAGAAACAAACTAACGGGTCGGATTCCATCTCAGCTTGCTAGATTACAAAACTTATGGTATCTAGATTTGTCATTTAATTCATTAAACTTAGTCACATTACCAAAGTGGTTTTCGAAACTGCACCTAGGAACTTTAAAATTGGCTAAAACCGGACTCCAAGGATCATTTCCGCGGGTCCTCTTGTCGTCATCCGCTATTTGGCAATTGGATTTATCCGGCAATTCGTTAACAGGTGAGTTACCACCTTTAATCGGGAATTTGACAAACCTTATGCTTTTGAACTTATCAAATAACGGGTTTAGTAACGCAATTCCATTAGAGTTCAAGAACCTTTCAAAGCTAACGGACATTGATCTTCATTCCAATAATTTTTCGGGTGACATAAATTTTATTTTTAAGAAAAATGTACCAGAATTTGGTGCTTTTATCTCAATTGATCTGTCTTATAATTCATTCTCGGGGCCTATAAAAGTTATTGGTGATGAGCCTGCCACGGGATCTATTGTATCACTGGTGTTATCGCACAATCCAATTGGTGGAACAATACCAAAATCACTGAGTAACGTGACCGAGTTATCAAGACTTTTGATTTCTAAGAATAACTTAGTAGGGGAGATACCAAAGGAGTTGCTGAATAAGGAGAGTCTGAAGGAACTTGATGTGTCGGGAAATAGACTCACCGGAGAAATTCCTGTTCATAATGCTAGTTTCCCTACTTCTGCATTTTTAGGTAATCCTGGATTGTGTGGGATCCCTCTTCCGCCATGTAATATTTCCCCTTGATGTTTTGTAATGTAACACCGAAAAATATGATATCAATAAAGGTTACTGTGCCTCAGCATTCGTTCTAAAATCCTGTAGTGAAATTAAGACTGCTCGACTTCGGTAGCAAATGCAAATTATAGTAAAATAAATGTGGTGAAATGTTATAAGTAAAAGGTCCCAAACAGGAGAGACCTGTTTTGCAATTTAATTAGGTGACAAAATTTCGCACGTATAAGGATCAAGGTTGTGATAGAAACAAAAGGCAGATACTAATATGAGTAAATATTGTCTATACGTGTTGTAGTTGATTGGAAGATAAAAATTCCACTACTTCATTTCAAGCCGTGAATTGGGTAAATTATCGAACTGATTTGATTATATATACGTTGATTTTTACGTCCTAAAATCTTGGTCGAGTAAATTTTAGTCCAACTTAGCTTATAGATTTAACTTTTAAGGTTCATGAAAATGCCTCGGGTGTCAATTGCGTACCATATGGAGGAATTTGTGGCGACTGGGAGTTAGAGTTTTGTCACGATGGGGGTAGACGGGTTTGAAGAATTCCTGTATTTTTGTGGGTTTGAGGTGAGTAGATTCGTAAAATACCCGCCCTCTTTTGAATTTTGAGACTTTTTTTTTTTTTTTTAGGGTGTAAATTAAAGTGCGTTAAGTGTGTGTGTGTGTGTGTGTGTTTTTTTTTTTTTTAATTAATTAAATTTGAAACGGTAATATTCCGTTTATATTCAAAAATGGGCCTCAAAATAACGGTCAAATGTCATGAAATAAGCTCGTCTTCTGCACGACGAGTTGCTTAGTGGCGAAGGACGGCGGTATGGTGGTGAAGGACGGCGAGCATGCCACGCTGGCATGGCGAAGGGTAGCGAGCTCCACACCTTGTACTTTGCTCTTAAAGTTAACCATTCTTAAGATGGATGGCTGCAATTGCACATGGGTTATTCCATGCACAATGATGTCAAAATATGAATGGATTTATTCTCTTCATCAAGTATAATTACTGTATATATAATGTATGGGCAAAAACGACGACAGGCATGTCGTTTAGGCTTAACAGCTTCTTGGCCCAGCCCACTGCCGGTGTCCATTTTGCTTACCGTGGCCTTTCTCTCTCTCTTTTTGATTTTTTTTTACGAGGCCACCGCTTGGTTTTCATAGTTATCTTCTTCCTGCGCCTTCTCTGGAAGTCTTGCCATTTCTCGGGCCTGGTTTGGCCGGTTCCGGTTAGGATAAAAGTATCTCCTTCATTATCCAAGTTTATGCATATTTATGTGTGACTACAGAGCGCATATAAACCTGTAGCAACTGATTTTAGGATATCATGAGTTTTTGGTACAAACTTTTTAATTGTGAACTTCTTATTATAAATATAAAGTAAATACATTATTTTGATGTGTAATTAGGTTATGTGTTGCGTGTATTTTGACTGTACTGAATCATATAACTGTGTCATTATCACAGGTATGCAAGAACAAACATCAACCACTTCGAAAGCTGTTTGCGGCAACATTCAGTCAAATAAGACAACCAATCAAGGTTCGTGGATTTATTTGTGTGCATCTTCTATTTGGCCCATACTATCTGTAAGTTGTTTATTAAATTAAAATTAGCATTTTCAAACACCTGATTATTGAAAAGTAGTAAGAGCTTGAAGCATTTACTTCAATTTTTAAATGTCTGCAATTGCAGCTTCTGTTTGCTGAATAATTTTCAACCCATTCTTATTGGGGGCTGAGGTCAGTCATCAAGATACACAGGTAATCATTCTTCATACATTTTTTTGATGACTAAATGCTTATTAAGTATGACGCGTACATATTAGCCCAAAAAATGTTTCCTTATCACCATCATTTGTGAACAGATGGATGCATTTTTTTTCTGTTTTAGAAGATTCACTATATACTGAGTTTTCCTCATTTATATCTCATTTCTTTGCAGCCCGAGGAGCTAAACTACTGGGGATTTGATATCATCGTTTCAGGAGCTGTTGGAGCTGACCTACAAGAGCTCAAGTATAGGGAAATGATGAATATCAGGTCCTTTCTTTATCACTAGATGCATTACCATTAAGTTAGAAGCGCTTTTCTTGCTTTTGAAGTTGTTCAAGAAATTCAGGCTCCAGGTTTTTTTCTTTGTGTTTCAGGTCTGTATAACTGAGAATGCGACTAACGATGCAATTGAAAAGCTGCTCAGTATCAGCTTCATCAGGATTAAGAAAGTTATGTAAACCCTCAGGTATTGGTGCTAAACAATAGTGAAGGAAAAAAGTAACGCCCGAGGAAAGACTTAAGCGGATGGACCAAGTAGGTTCCGATTCCATGTAATAAACAACTTACAGGTATTGGACTTTGTGAGCGTATTGGAATTTAAATGTGATAAGAAAAAATAAAAATGCTTATAATATATAAAACCAGAAATTTAACTGATTCTTTGCAAATTATTTTGTTTGGATTTGTAACTTTTAAACATTCACAGCCATCGACTGGGCAATTAGCAAACTAACAAGATACTCCCGGGTAATGAAAAGGTTACAACAGGAGGTCAGTGTCTCTCGGATAAACAACCAACAGCTGATTATACATGCCACCAGAATGAATAAAAAGATCTCTTCTTTTTTCTTTAAAAAATCTTTTCTGCCAATTAAAAATGATTAACAGAACTTATTATGTAATGTAAAAATGTATTTTTGCTTTGTTAAAAATTTGAGGTTCCTTATATAGTTGACTTTGTTTAATGTTTGATTTCTTTTTTCAGCCACACCCGAAGGGAGTGATATTAGGTTGCTCAAAAGGTTACAACTGGAAATGGAAATGGAAGTGGAATCGGAACCTGGATGAAAAGTAGTAGGATGCTTATGTTAGTGATTCTTGGACGGTGTGGACATTTGAAGGCGCTATTGGTTATTTTCTATCAGGTAATCACTGACTGATTGCATTTGTCATCACAAATAGGTGGAAAGATTCTTCTTTAACGATGGTGATCGGTCATGGTATCCATAGTGTTGCTTCTTTTTCGGCCAAATACTACAACAAGTTTTTATTGGATTAATTTGTTTTGGTGTTTTTGGTGTTTTGTAGGATATGAAGCTATGTGGATGGGGATGGGAGTAGGAAAAGGAATTGGGATTCAGAATATGGGTACAAAGTTGATCACTGTTGTTAAAAACTGTGTAAGTGTTCCGTCCAATTGACTCCAACTCCGTTAAAGGTTTTCCCAAAGACACCAAGGATACCGGACCGCCACAAGCAAGGTATGGCTATTATTTGAGAGACACACATTAAGGTTTTATAAACACAAAATTTGAATCTGCGATTATCGACACTAATAGCTTATGAATAGAGCTATCACTGTTGCACATAAGGTAGGGACCAATTAAGAGGATGTATCTTTTTTCTTTGCAAGCCATAATTTTTGAGCTAAATACTTCTTATTGGTATCATTAAATAGATATCTATTGCTGTTAGTTTTAAATCTATTCATTAAAATTGAATATTGCTGAACTAAGTATATAACTGCTGTTTGGTATACCTGCAGCCTTGGCTTTTCATCAAAAAAAAAGGAGCAGAGATGCTGAGACATCAGTTCTGGAGAACATTCAAATATATCCAAAGATTATGTGCGTCTTGGACTCGAGCACTGGGGTTCATACACCAAAGGTATGCATTTTGTCCTACTTATTTTCATGTGTTAGTTCAATAAGCAAAATCGAACCATTCTACTTAATATGTTTGTAAAGAGCAGTTAGTAAGGAACGATTTATGCATTAAATCATGCATCCATTTCACAAACCCAGTATTACTTATTGTCTTTTACACCTGTACCGGGTAAGAAACAATATTTATTTTTGATGCCTGCTATTTCAAAAAAGTTGTTATTAATGGTTAACGGATAATATAAAAGCTACAATTTTAGGCT
This sequence comes from Artemisia annua, assembly GCA_014162995.1. Classification (NCBI taxonomy): domain Eukaryota; kingdom Viridiplantae; phylum Streptophyta; class Magnoliopsida; order Asterales; family Asteraceae; genus Artemisia; species Artemisia annua. Next base: position 199,149 of record LBNU01007188.1, read on the forward strand.
AAAAATGTGGGTCCCTGAATCCTATTTTGTGGGTCCTTGAGTCATTTTATTTGTATTTTTGATAAGGAATGTAGCCAATTGGCTACAATAATTGTAGCCAATCGTAACCCTGTTGGTTTATATCTTTTATATGCAACTTAAGCCTACATGACAGGTAAAAATTTAAAGTAAGTAGCAGACCAAGAGTATTAGAAGCATAATCACAGTAAAGAGTTGAGCATTATGAAGATATCATGCTTTATTAGTTTACTTCTATTTGTTTAGATGGACATTCTATAATGTATTTCACCATTCATAAGGATTTTTAAACTTGAAAAAGTGTGTATGCATCAGATTCATCTTTTAACCACTTGGTAGAGTTTTGAAAGCGGGCTAAATGGTTTTTAGCTGATCAAATGGAATTAAGTTAGTGTTAATTGTGAATTTCGATGGATTTGTTTTAGGCATTGATATCTCAAAAAGGTTTTGCGTGTTGTATTAGAATTTATCAAAGTTTTGTCCATCAATTGTCGAATTTGCATGACCCGTTTACTTTTGTTTTGTAATTATCTGATTATCTGTAATGCAGGTTTAATTGCAGCCAAAATTGAGAGATAAATTTCACAAGGGTGTGTTGTTATTTGGTTACTAAATTAGTTATGGTGCACATGGGGGATTCTAAGGCAACAGACCATGAGGTGAGCTCAGGAATTGAAAGCATGTCAAAACTGTAACAATCTCTGCTGCAAAGAAGATTGCAACTACAGAAGTAGAAACTAGAAATGAAGCTGAATTTGATCCTGCATTCTCGAGTGAGTACTTTTATGCATATATGCAATATTTTTCTTAGTATGTATCTTGCGATTTATAGCTTGTACTCAAGTAAATTCTAATCCAATGGAAACATAATTACAATATCTACTTAACGTCTATGTAATTATAAGTCTTTAAAATAGCAGATACACTCATTGTGAAACATGTACAGTCATTTGTTTTCCCACTGAAAATATAATTTATATACAGGTTGAATATCTGTCATTGTGTTGACTTTAGTTAGCAAATATTGTTGTAGCTATCGTTACAGCGTCTGTCATGAAAGTGATCAAAGGACTTACTTAGATGGCTGCCAGTAGCCGCACCCAAAAGTCTTCCAAGGTCTGAATTTAATGAATATATTTACCTTTGAAAGGTGTAAGGTGGTTGCGTCGGCAACTTATTATTAGAACGAGTAGGAGCTGATATCGTTTCAAATTTCAGTACCACTTTGGCTTTTGAATTTTGGGTAAATTTTATCCTTCACAAATTAGTACACTAACAAATACCGTACAATAATCAACAACATAAAACGACTCCCCGCCGCAACGCGGCGGATCGTCGCCCACCTCGTTTTACTAATGTGGCAAGGGATTCAATTGATGCAAGTTTTATTTTCACGAAAAAAAAAATAAAAAGTAAAAAATAAATAAAATAAAAGAACTGTTAACTTAGTCTCTACGAATTCACTGTGTAATATTCGCGTGATAAACTCATAGTGTGTATATATATATATATATATATATATATATATATATATATATATATATATATATATATTAGGGGCAATTCTACGAATGGTCCGGTCGCTCAGAGGTGTGGGTTTTTCTAGACCCACTTTAGTTGGTTTCTTCAAATGGCCCGAGCGACTAGCAACCTTAACAAAAATGCGACATGTGGCACCACAAAAAGTAGTGCCTAATCATTATGTGTAAGGCACAAGTAGGGCTCCTTTTGAGCTACTTATCACTAGCGACTTTTAAAAGTTTGAGCGACTTCTAATAAAATTATTTTAATATTTTTCCCCATCCCAACACTTCCCATCACCACCACCCTCTACCACCACACAACCATCACCACCACCCTCCACCACCACCCTCCACCACCACCACCAACCTCTACCACCACACATATTATTAAATTGGTTAGAGGGTTTTGTTAATACATCTATGCTTAACGTCCTTGTGCTTAATAATCTTCATGGTGACATAGTGGTATGTCTTCAAAATATTAGATTGAAGTTCAAACCATGGACGGTGGATGACTTGAGACGGCAATGAAAGGTGTGGAATCGGCTACAAGAATACCGGTTAGGACGTTGCACATAGCCCCAATAGACTCAGACATCCTCTTAAACATTAATCATTTCGCGTTTATCCGTTTACGATGCTCGATCCACATGGTTGACGCACAATGGGTCTACTTGTATACCATATGAACCCAGATGGTTGTAAATGTTCACAACTTATTTTTTTCTTTTGATTATATATCAATTACTAGTATATACAGTCTATTTAAGGTTGTTTAAATAGTAAGTACAGAAAATAAAATATGGATATGGTTTACATATATTGAACCTTGATACTATTATACGTATATTTGAATAAGATTGTTGAGAAATGAGAATGGTAACTGATCCACGTTGTTTAGATAATCTTTTAACCTTGTTTATAACTTTTTGACTTACTAGTCTAAGATGGCCACCCAATTTGGGGGAGGTTTTACCCTCCTAGGCAAGGTTTCAAGTTCGAGACTTGTCTAGGGCGATAGGGGTTTCCTCTCGCGTGTGTAAAGAGAAGGGTACCATTGTCTTCTGGGCTGGACCCAACCTGGTTGTGTGGGTTCGCTACTGTAAGATAATGATAAACCCGTAGGTTAATCTTTATTAATCATCCACTATATATAATAGTGAAACCCTAATACCCAAAACCCACAATTCGGGCTTGGGCCTAATTATCCACTAACACTCCCCCGCAGTTCGAGCGGCAAAATCGCGAAAGCTCGGACTGGAGTAGTAAACTAGAAAAGAAAAGAAAACATCAACATACTAAAAACATAACTTTAGTCGACTCGTAACAAAACTGTACCAACGGTCGATTTTAGTCGACTGGTACCAACGGTTGGCTAAGTCGACTGGTAACAACACCTTATATTATTAAATTGGTTAGAGGGTTTTGTTAATACATCTATGCTTAACGTCCCTGTGCTTAATAATCTTCATGGTGACATAGTGGTATGTCTTCAAAATATTAGATTGAAGTTCAAACCATGGACGGTGGATGACTTGAGACGGCAATGAAAGGTGTGGAATCGGCTACAAGAATACCGGTTAGGACGTTGCATCATAGCCCCAAAAGACTCAGACATCCTCTTAAACATTAATCATTTCCCGTTTATCCGTTTACAATGCTCGATCCACATGGTTGACGCACAATGGGTCTACTTGTATACCATATGAACCCAGATGGTTGTAAATGTTCACAACTTATTTTTTTCTTTTGATTATATATCAATTACTAGTATATACAGTCTATTTTAGGTTGTTTAAATGGTAAGTACAGAAAATAAAACATGGATATGGTTTACATGTATTGAACCTTGATACTATTATACGTATATTTGAATAAGATTGTTGAGAAATGAGAATGGTAACTGATCCACGTTGTTTAGATAATCTTTTAACCTTGTTTGTAACTTTTTGACTTACTAGTCTAAGATCGCCACCCAATTTGGGGGGAGGTTTTACCCTCCTAGGCAAGGTCTCAAGTTCGAGTCTTGTCTAGGGCGATAGGGGTTTCCTCTCGCGTGTGTAAAGGGAAGGGTACCATTGCCTTCTGGGCTGGACCCAACCTGGTTGTGTGGGCTCGCTACTGTAAGATAATGATAAACCCGTAGGTTAATCTTTATTAATCATCCACTATATATAATAGTGAAACCCTAATACCCAAAACCCACAATCCGGGCTTGGGCCTAATTATCCACTAACACTCCCCTGCAGTTCGAGCGGCGAAATCGCGAAAGCTCGGACTGGAGTAGTAAACTAGAAAAGAAAAGAAAACATCAACATACTAAAAACATAACTTTAGTCGACTCGTAACAAAACTATACCAACGGTCGGCTAAGTCGACTGGTAACAACACCGTACCAACGGTCGACTTTAGGGACTGGTACCAACGGTCAACTTTAGTCGACTGGTAACAAAGTCGTACGAACAATCGACTAACAAACAAGCAAGAAAATAACTTATGCACTAACATCAAAAGAAAGATGAGAAAACGAAAGTTGGTTCTAAAACTTCAACCCCCAAAGAACCTTCCGAACAAACGGGCGTGTTTTTCTCCAGAAAAACATAAAGATCCAATTTTTTTTATTCATTTATTATTTTATTTTTTTTTTGAAATACCAACAGTAGCCCGTCTTCTAACATACCCTTTATCCAATAATCTCACCAACCCACTAACTACAAATAATATTCTATTATAAACAAATGCCAACATGATTCCATTTGTTCAATGCCCATCCTTTTAATCTACAAAGTCACAGACCCACGCTTCATCATAGACCAACGCTTCATCATCAAAAATCATCACCAGCAAGTTATGATCGACAGAAAGAAAACAGCAGCGGTTTGTGTGAGGATTGGGTTTGTGAAGATGGAGGCTGTACAGAATATCAAGACTAAAGGAGAGAACCTCCGGACCGCCGGCCGAAGCCGACGGCCGGAGAATAGGCTGTTTTAGGTTTTAGGGTTTTAGTGGATCGACAAGTTTCTGACTCGTGATACCATGTAAGATAATGATAAACCCGTAGGTTAATCTTTATTAATCATCCACTATATATAATAGTGAAACCCTAATACCCAAAACCCACAATCCGGGCTTGGGCCTAATTATCCACTAACAGCTACGCCTTCTGTGCTAGGGGCCATGTAGTCACAAATTGCCGTTCAAAAAAAAAGTCTATGCATTTTCATTTTACTACTGTACATACTTAAATCGGATAAATACAATGAAAAATCTTGTTACATATGTTGTTGTTGATACAAAAGTTGGGCGTTCCTTATTTGAACTCTTGTTCTCATATCAATTGAACCTTGATATTGTGACCTGCGCACTAAGAAAGCAAGAAAACACCGTTAGGCTTATCGTGGGATTGTTTCCCACGATTATCCTCCGGCGTGAGAGTAAGTAATCGGTTTTAGGGTTTTATTGAAGAGTTAGGGTTATTAGATGATACCTCAATGAGAGCCGTGATGCCCTTTATATATACACGAAATCCTTGTAGGTTTCGTGTTCCTCACTCTTCGGCGTATCCCGTAATTATCTAGCCTCTTGATCCTTATCCCATAGATAAGAGATATCCTATATCAAGGCCATAAATAACTTTGGGTTTGGGTCTTCGTAAGCCCAAACCGTTATCGTGATAGCCCATTCGTAATGGGCCTGAGTGTAGTAGTATCCATTAGCCCAAATCATTATCACGATAGCCCACACGTGATGGGCTTGGGCATTAGTAATGTCCAATGGCCGGGTTCGTGACCCGAGTGCGGACTATACGTCATCATGTCCCCCCAGTCTAGTATGCGCACGGTGCAACCGCGGATGCTAGACTAACAGTCAAAGCAAAAAATGCTCCAACATACGTGGCGAAGAAGATTCAAACATTTCCTGCCAAAAAATATACCATGAATCTAGTCCAAGAATATGTCTCGGAAATCGTGGGAAAGTGCAAAAAAGGGACTGTACCCCTTGAGCTGCTAGCCAAACGATTGAGGTGAGTGGAATACACGTGTCGAGTATCCAAAGGACATAGGTAACCCTATATAAATGGTATCCCCCTTTTCACTGTGGTTATCACAGTAAAAACACCATTTCCGTCATTGTTAATCCTTTCAACTTAGTCAAGAAAGCACTCGTATACAAAGGTAATAGCGCGTGCGCATCCGAAACCATTAAAATATTAAGAATGGTTCTTCAGTTATCTGATTTTACCTCCGATATATCCGAGGATGATCTCCGTGAGTTCACCTCGGATTACTATATCCCCCTCGCGTTGCATCCGGTAGTACCGGCGGCGACCGCATCTATCGCTGATTTTCCTGAGGGAAAAATATGGGTATACACGCGCTTTTTCGAATTTGCGAATCAGCGCGTGCCCATTTTTACTATTTTTGAGCGATGTACTCAGTTATTATCGCCTTCATCTATCCCAGCTGCATTGTATAGGCGCAGCCAAAATAACCAACTTTGAAGTAAACTGTCGTTTACTAGCCATCAACCCAACCATCAACCTCTTCCGCGCGTTTTATCACTCAACGTGGTCAAACGGGTGGGTCACCTTTTCCAAGCGCGCAGGACGCCTACAATGTTATACGGAAAAGCTAGACACACTTAGGAATTGGAGGGAGGGGTTTTTCTGGGTAGACAATGTAGTGTTCCCTTGGGACTTTGAGTTTTATACCCAGGGGATGCTACCAAAGGACGAGCGCCCAAACCCCGGGACTTACAACGCAGATGACGCAGAGACCATAAATGCCAACCGCCTCCCCATCAGACCTTATCCGGAGGAGTTTTTGGTCCATATGGGAATCAGTCGCAACTTCTTTCAAGGCGCTGACGAGGTGCCTACTTTC
>LBNU01007188.1:206229-240387 GCA_014162995.1 Artemisia annua
TCATACTTACTTATACCATATCATAAGTTTAACAAAACATAGATTTGAGTGGTACAAACTACATCTACTTGGCATGCATATAAATTGAACTAGAACATTGTAAATATTGTAAGATTATGAAAATACATTGGTCACTTACTTGATGAGTTTATGAGTTTGGATAAAACCTAATAATCATAGGTTTATATTTCAAACCTTGTTATAGATTAGTATGTAGCCTTCTCAAAAATAACTTTTGATCTTCAAAAAATTAAATGGATTCTCCTTGTTGTTGTGTTCTAAGCCGTGAGTTCCAAAGGGAAGAGAGAGCAAAGAAATAATTTTTTGATCCCCCTTATGAAGAAGATGCATGTTAGTATTAGGTGTAGTGGAGTGTGTTGGTGATTTTTTCTAGTATACAAGTGTCCTAAGGACCCTTAAGGCCGGCCACCTCATGAGGAGGTGGTGGCTTGTATAGTTTTGTCTCACTTTTGTTTTTACGGGGTACCGTTTAGTGCATAACTCGAGTAGTTTTGACGAATTCGGGTACCGGGTTAATTAGAAATAATTTTTAATGGTACCATAGTGATGAAATACTATTGTAAAAATTATGAAAATATAATTTTAGTAGATGATGCGTTTTTCAATAACTTTCACATTATTATTACGAATGCTTTCGTAGTTATATGTTTTTAATAGTTTTAAGTAATTAGTTCCTAAAATAAAAGTGAAAGTAACTTTTTAAATTAGGATTTCAAGGGAAAAAATAGTGGACTACAAGAAATGTAGAGTTGACATATATAGTCGTAGTGAAAGAATTGGATATTCACGGATAACTTTCTACGAAGTTGGTTTATTAGAAATAGAATAGTTATTAAATAAACTATTATTTAAAATATAAGACATGAATTTTTGAGAAATGTCACATCCCTAGAAAAGCAGGAAGTCAAGCTGCGCAAACTCAGCCTAGAGTACGATGAAGAGCTATATCCTCATATGGTGTCTGCAATTGCTGAGCACAGGTAATGTTTGATTCCATTGTTTCCTTTGAGTTCCATAGCATTCAATTCCTTTGAACTTGTCTAATGGGAACGTTGTTTTATTAGCAGGTGGCTGATCAGCCATGGTCTTCATCTGGCTGCGCTGGGTACCCTCAAGTCTCAAGAGGTAAAAGATTTTGGGGATGTTGTCCGTTGTGCGTTGGCACGTGGTAAGTCAGAAGCTATAGAGGAGTTTTGTGAGAGCAAAGTGTTGGCAGGGGTTCCCACAGAAGTGCCCAGCTATAACGAGAACGCCTATGGGGAGCTTGTTGCTGCGATGAAGAAGCTGCAGCTGTTAGAGCTCCCTCACATTGCTCAACTGGAGCGTGATCAAGACTACCCTATAGGTGTCATCATGGAGGGGTTAACTCTTGCTAGGCACACAGTAGAAGACGCTGATGCACAGACTGACTATTTTTTGAAGCCAGATGTGTCGCAGCTGCAGGTGCCTCTCTTTGCTTGCCCACGTGACATCCTGCATCCTTTTGCTCTTGAGAAAGAGATCCCTTTGAAGGAATCTTTGGAGTCCCATGCCATGAGACTTGCGAGAAAGAAGGGCATACAGGGAAATGCTATCCTCTGTGGTGTTGGTGCGGCGCATCTTCCCAGGTCTGATGGGGTACCAGTGTGCGTGGCGACAGTGTCACCCCGAGATAGTGACTTGTTGAGGAGGCTGGAGGAAGCTAAGAGGGATGTGCACCGGGTTGGCAGCTCAAAGCTTGAGCGTTCACATAGTTTGTAGGTTTCTTTGTTTTGTAATAGATTCACATTTTTGTTGCATATGTGTATGTTGAATCTATCACTTGTATAAACTCGTAGTTCATAATAAAATCAAGTTGATTTGTACACGTGCTTGTATTCTAATGTTTGCACTTAGCTTCTTGCCCAAGAATCAAACTTTTTTCCAAATGTACTTAAAAGAGATTATAGAATCTATAATCACTTATAATTGTGTACGAACTCGTGGTTCTGTAATGAATGTGACTTTTAAAGTTTGTACTTAGTCATTGTTTTTGCGTAAAAGACATCCGTGTTATGCCTAAGAATCAGACCGTTACAAATATACTTAAGGAAATTTATAAAGAATCCATAATCGTGTATGAAGTTCATGAAATTTACAAGTGTATAGGTTGATATGCAGCGTGCTGTAAATATCATTTTAAGGAGTCAAGAGTCTTGGCTCCTAATTTGTTAAATGCGCACAGTGTGCAAAATTGCGTATCCATCGTGGATGCACATTGAACTTACCCCAACGTCTTGAGAGTAAGGTGTTTAACAAGGATGCGTGATCCAATGTTGATGGGTTTGCAACCCTCTTACTCAACAAGTTATTTAGTAGGTTTACTCATCCTTTACCATCGTGGGTTTTAATAAGTGCATGCACGCCATGTAGGCAAAAGGTAATATAACCACAACATTGAGACATAAATAGTATTTAAATAACAATGTAAAGGAAATGTATCGCGGAGTTAGCTGGAAACCGCGAAATTTAATTAATACTTGCAAGTTTTTGTAAAAAAAAATTATTTGCCTAAGTGAAACAAAGACAGAAATACACGGATATTTATTGAGCACTTACTAAAGTGCCAAGGTGTCCGTGTGTGGGGCCGTAGCCTTTCCTAAAGATAGCATCTCTTGAGATTGCAAATGTTCCATGTGCGCTGTAGCTCATGGCCCTCTTTGCCACGCAGCTTGTAAACGCCTCTTCCTAGTGCTTCAATGACCTCATAGGGTCCTTCCCACTTTGGTCCAAGCTTTCCTGTATCTTCTGTGTGGCTTGCATCGTTAGCGCGATATACAAAGTCGCCTGGTCTGAATGAGGTGCTTCGTACTTTAGCATCGTAGTATCCCTTCACTTTTGACTTAGCTTTTTCCTCGCGTATGGCTGCGCGTTCGCGCTTTTCTTCCAATAGGTCCAAGTCTATAAGCCGTTCATCATCATTCGTTGCGGCATTAACTTCCGCCGTACGAATGGTTGGCATCCTTATTTCAGCCGGTATAACAGCTTCTGTCCCGTAGACAAGAGAAAAGGGAGTATCTCCAGTGCTAACCTTGATTGATGTACGGTGTGCCTTACCAGTGTGCGTGGCGACAGTGTCAGCCAAGGATAGTGACCTGTTGAAGAAACTTGGGGATTCCAAGAGTGCTGCCTGCCAGAGTAGTAGCTCCAAGCTCAGACGCACTTCTAGCATTTAGGCTCTTTTTTGGCTTCATAATAGATGAACAATTTTGTATGTACAATTTATGTTTTGTATAAACTCGTAGCTTATAATAAAATGAAGATGATTTGTACGCGTGTTTGTGTACTAATTTTTGCACTTAGCTTCTTGTCTTTGCATCAAAGACCTCCAAGAATCACACTTACTTAAAAGAGATTATAGAATCTATAATCACTTATAATTGTGTACGAACGCGTGGTTCTGTAATGAATGTGATTTTTAAAGTTTGTACTTAGTCATTGTCTTTGCGTAAAAGACATCCGTGTTATGGCTAAGAATCGTTACAAACATACTTAAGGAAATTTACAAAGAATCCATAATCGTGTATGAAGTTCATGAAATTTACAAGTGTATGGGTTGATATGCAGCGTGCTGTAAATATCATTTTAAGGAGTCAAGAGTCTTCGCTCCTAATTTGTTAAACGCGCACAGTGTGCAAAATTGCGTATCCGTCGTGGGATGCACATTGAACTTACCCCAACGTCTTGAGAGTAAGGTGTTTAACAAGGATGCGTGATCCAATGTTGATGGGTTTGCAACCCTCTTACTCAACGAGTTATTTAGTAGGTTTACTCATCCTGTACCATCGTGGGTTTTAATAAGTGCATGCACGCCATGTAGGCAAAAGGTAATATAACCACAACATTGAAACATAAATAATATTTAATTAACAATGTAAAGGAAATGTATCGCGGAGTTAGCTAGAAACCGCGAAATTTAATTAATACTTGCAAGTTTTTGTAAAAAAAAGTTATTTGTCTAAATGAAACAAAGACAATAATACACGGATATTTATTGAGCACTTACTAAAGTGCGAAGGTGTCCGCGTGTGGGTCCGTAGCCTTTCCTAAAGATAGCATCTCTTGAGATTGCAAATGTTCCATGTGCGCTGTAGCTCATGGCCCTCTTTGTCATGCAGCTTGTACGCGCCTCTTCCTAGTGCTTCAATGACCTCATAGGGTCCTTCCCACTTTGGTCCAAGCTTTCCTGTATCTTCTGCGTGGCTTGCATCGTTAGCGCGATATACAAAGTCGCCTGGTCTGAATGAGGTGCCTGTCTAGGCGCGCTTTAATTCCTTCGCCTAGACTGCGGTTTGCGCGCTCAACCAGACCGTTGGTTTTTGGGTGTTTAACCGACGCGAAATGCTGTGTTATATTCAGTTTTTCGCACCAGCCTTTGAACGAGTTATCGCGGAATTGTTTTCCGTTGTCCGAGACGATTTCCCCAGGTAATCCAAAACGGCATACAATATTGTCCCAAACAAATCGTTTCACTTGGTTACCTGTAATTGTCACCACTGCTTTTGCCTCAATCCATTTTGTGAAGTAATCAATAGCCACAATAAGGAATTTCAGTCCCCCTGCTGCAACAGGGAAGGGGCCCGCAATGTCGATACCCCACTTATAGAATGGCCATGGCGAGGTAATAGGCGTTAGCTCTTGCTGTGGTTGGCGCGGGATGGGTCTGTGAACTTGGCAGTCGCTACACTTTCTTATCATATCCCGTGNCAGGATGGGTCTGTGAACTTGGCAGTCGCTACACTTTCTTATCATATCCCGCGCGTCGCGATGCATAGTGCGCTAGTAGTATCCTGACTGCAAGGCTCGTACTACAATGGACCGTGGTCCTGAATGCATACTGCATGAACCGGAGTGGATTTCTATTAGTACGTAATCCACCTGGAGAGGTCCGACGCACCGAAGCCATGGTTGTAAAAATGAGCGCCGATATAGGATACCGTCTCGGAGTTCGAAACGCTGCGCTGTGCGCCGTATCCGTCGAGCGTCCTTCTGTTCCTGGGGCAACATGCCCTTGCTTATGAATTCAATAATAGGGGTCATCCACGTAGGATCCTGCTCCTCAATCACTGTAGATATCTCCATCTCCGAGATGGATTTGTTCTTTAGGATCTCCACCAACACTTGTTTTGACAGGTGTGCGAAGCTTGTAGATGTGATCTTGCTTAGTGCATCTGCCTTTTTGTTTTCCCCTCTAGGAACTTGTTTAATGGTAAACCTGTCAAACCCCTGAATTAAGGACTTGGTCTTGTCGAGGTATTGAATCACGTTATCCTCTTTAGCCACATATTCACCTGACACATGGTTGGCTACTAGTCGGGAATTCACATTTGCCTCTAGGTTGCGTACACCCATTCGAGTTGCAATGCGTAATCCAGCGATTAGGGCTTCATATTTTGCCTCGTTGTTCGTGGTTGTGAATTCAAAACGCAGTGCATAGGTGAATTCCATTCCTTGTGGGTTGGTGAGGATAAGGCCTGCGCCCGACCCGTCCACGCATGAAGATCCATCTGTAAATAGGATCCATGGTTCTTGTAGTTCTACCTTGCTGCTTGATGATGGAGCATCAGTATCTGGTTTCTCAATGATGAAGTCTGCCAGTATCTGTCCCTTAATCGTGGTGCGTGGTCTATAAGAGATGTTATGTTCACCTAGCAACACGCTCCATTTTTGTAATCTTCCCGATGCGTCGGGTTTGGAGATGACTTGCTTAATAGGCTGGTCCGTGATTACTGCTATCGGATGTGCTTGAAAGTATCTGCGCAATCTTTTAGCTGCGAATACTAAAGCCAGGACCAGCTTTTCCATTGCAGTATAATTAATCTCCGTCTTCTTGAGTGCTTTGCCTACAAAGTATACTGGTGTTTGTACGGAGTTCCTATCTGTTAATAGCACCGCGCTGACTGCTCCATGAGTTGCAGACAGCTACATGATCAACTCTTCCCCTGGTCGGGGTGCGACTAGTGTGGGAAGCGCTGCTATATGTTGCTTAAGCTGTTGAAAAGCTTCTTCCGCTTCCACAGTCCAACGAAAGTCTCCCTTTTTTGTACATTTCGTGAGTGTTTTAAAGAGAGGAAGTTACTTATCCGCTTATTTGGATAGGAATCTATTCAACCCAGCTAGTTTTCCATTCAGGGACTGGACTTCTTTCAATGTGCGTGGTGAAGGGAGTTGGATGACAGCCTTTGTTTTTTCTGGGCATGGCTTAATGCCGTCAGGCTCTATCAAGTATCCGAGGAACATGCCTTCTGTAGCGCCAAAAGTGCATTTCTTGGGATTTAACTTCATGTTGATCCTTTCCAGCGTTCTAAACGTTTCTTCAATGTCGCGCACCAACTCGTCTTCAGTATGGATTTTAATGACGAGGTCGTCAACATAGACCTCCAGGTTGCGCCCCACCTGCTTTGCAAATGCATTATCTACTAATCGTTGGTAGGTGACGCCCGCGTTCTTTAATCCAAAAGGCATCTTTGTATAACAATAGACCCCTTGGCTTGTGTGGAAGGCCGTTTTTTCCTCATCTTCTTTAGCCATTTGAATTTGGTGGTACCCTTTGTATGCGTCTAAGAAGCATTTAAAGGGATATCCGCATAAAGATTCCACCTTCCAGTCTATCTCTGGTAGTGGGTAGCAGTCCTGTGGACATGCTTTGTTGAGGTCCGTGAAGTCCACGCACATCCTCTAACTGCCATCACTCTTCTTCACCAACACTGGATTGGAGAGCCAATCATGGTAATAAACTTCTCCCATGATCCCTCCGTCCACTAGCTTGCGTACTTCCTCGAGAATGGCTTTTGCGCGCTCTGGAGCTTGACCGCGCTTTTTCTGCCGCACCGGGGAATATCCTTGTCGGATTTGCAATTTGTGTTCTATAATTGATCGTGGCACACCAGTCATGTGCTTTGGTTCCCATGCGAAAATGTCCAGATTCCTTTGCAAGAGTGGGCACACTGCTGCTCTGCCATTGTCAGACAGCGATCCCCCGATCGTTATTTCTTGCTCCGGGTAATCTGGATGGATTGCGACCTTCAGGTTTGATACTTTAGTTGTGCGCTGTTCTGGAGTGTGTGTCGTCTCACTCGTGATCGTGTTACACTCCCTAGGTGGTACTACGGNAGTCATGTGCTTTGGTTCCCATGCGAAAATGTCCAGATTCCTTTGCAAGAGTGGGCACACTGCTGCTCTGCCATTGTCAGACAGCGATCCCCCGATCGTTATTTCTTGCTCCGGGTAATCTGGATGGATTGCGACCTTCAGGTTTGATACTTTAGTTGTGCGCTGTTCTGGAGTGTGTGTCGTCTCACTCGTGATCGTGTTACACTCCCTAGGTGGTACTACGGTATTGTAGAGGGTAACAATGCCGCCTTTCACTGGGAATTTAAGCATCACATTGAATTTAAGCATCCCATGTGCTGTGGATGGTACCGCGCGCATGGCTGATATCCCTGGTCTTCCAATAATGCCATTTTATGGTGAAGGAGATTTGATTACCATAAAGTTCATCCAGGCAGCCGTGGAGTTGCTTATCACCAACGACCACAAGTAATCGTATTTGCCCCATGGGCCATATCTTTTCTCCTATGAAGCCAGTCAGTGACGTTGTGGCCGGAATCAATTGACTTCGTATCTCAGGTCGCAGCCTTTTGAAGCAGTGCTCATACATGATGTCTGCGGATGCTCCTCCATCAACATACATGCGGTGGATATCATGACCCCCCGTATTTATCTCGATGGTGAGCGGTTCCACTACTGCGTTGTCCGCAGCCAGAGTGGGGAAAGAGATTTCGTTCTCATATGAAAACTTTTGGCTGACATTTTTCCTAGTCTTTCGATGCCATGATTGTATCATGTAGATGGTGTCAGCCTTGTCCTTAGGTGTCTCTTTCTTGCTCCCATTCTTCTGTTTGTCTTTTCCCTCCTTGATGTTCTTGATGAGGTGATCCAATTTGCCTTCTTTCACCAATTTGTCAATTAGTTGGCGCAATTGGACGTACTCGTTGGTGGTATGGCCCTTTTGTCCGTGGTACTCGCAGTACCCGTTCCATATGCGCCGATCTTCTGGGGTGCGCATTGGTGGGGGTTTCGGAAAGTTCGCGCCTTTCGTGACAAATATTTCCCTTGGAGTCTTCGTTAGAGGAGTATATTTGTCGTTCCCTCGCCCGCCCCCTTGACTGCGGTAGCTTTTATCACGGTTGCTACTCTGGTCATTGGATTGTCTCCTGGGTTGTTCTTGTGACCTATAGTTTGAGTAGCTTTTCTTGCTGTCTGCAGCGGCGGCTTCTCCTTGGATAAAGGACCTTGTGCGCTTCATGAGCTCGTCAAAGGTTTGGGGAACCTTATCGTTTAATTTCTTGATAAGATATGGATTATTGATCCCATTCATAAATGCTTTAACATGTATGCATTCATCCTTAAAGCGCTCCACATAAGCGCTTGTGGATTCCCCTTGGCGCTGTTTTACCCTAGCCAGTTCGACAAGGTATTTGGCGCACTTCTTCCTCTGAGTAAAATTTAAGCGAAACGCCTTTCGCAACTCTTCAAACCCGTCAATGCTCCTGCGTGGCAGTTTACTGAACAAGTTTCGCGCATTCCCCACTAATGTAGAGTTGAACATGTGGCACCACACTGGCTGTAGCCAATTCTCGATAGTGGCAGCTGATTCAAAAATTTTTAGGTGATCATCAGGATCACCCGTCCCATCATAAGTCTTAACATTAGCGGGCATGCGCCTTCTCTTATCCTCTGAAAAATCGCTGATGCGCCTAGTAAATGCATCAACCTTCTGGCGACGCCAAGGACGAGACATATCTTCGTCTTCCTCGTCGCAGTACCTTTCTCTGGACTTCCAGTGTCCTGTTTCTTCGTCCTCGTTGTCCCAGGAGTCACTTGAAGATGAACTTGCTATTCTGCGATGCTTCTGTCGGCTGTCCTCAGAATCCGAGTTTGAAGGGCTTTCACTGGGGGAGCGCCGTCGTCCCAGTCTATCATGAACCCTGAGATGGCCAAGCCTAGCGTGGACATTGGTACGTCGTCCATCGCCTTCGTGCTCCTCCCTGTACTGCGAGTCAGTCGCTTCGTTCGGTACGGTTCTCCTTCCGACCCTAGCAAACACTGGAGGTCGGCGACTATCGCGCCTTTCCCTTCGGTGCCTTGGTGGGATGCTTCATTCTCCGGGTCGAAGTCGAGCCGGGCTTGCAGGCCCCGACTTGACCTTCTTCTTTCTTCCTCCCACATAAGGGCAGCCAAGGCTTCATAGTTCTGAGACACGAAGTCACTTGGCGCTAATTCAGGCGTGAATCCTTCTAGCGTACGGATGTCTATCTCAAAATCAGGACACTTGTGTCGAGGAGGCGCGCGTGGCGCCTCGATGGGGGTGATTTCCAACGCGGGTAGGGGGTGAAAGGAGTGCGCAGTGCATCCTCTGCGCTAGTAGTTGCCGTAGTGGCCTGGCTGGTTCTTGTGGGTGGTCCCATGGTCGGGAGAACCAGATTTGGGACTGACTCTCGATTTCTTTGCGCACTGGTTATCCCAGAGGCCTGGTTAGGGGTCGAATCACTTTGCCGATTTGTCATCCTTAGTAGAGTTCTTAGTGTAGGGTCCCACGGATGGCGCCACTTGTTGATACAAAAGTTGGGCGTTCCTTATTTGGACTCTTGTTATCGTATCAGTTGAACCTTGATGTTGTGACATGCGCACTAAGAAAGCAAGAAAACACCGTTAGGCTTATCGTGTGATTGTTTCCCACGATTATCCTCCGGCGTGAGAGTAAGTAATCGGTTTTACGGTTTTAGTGAAGAGTTAGGGTTATTAGATGATACCTCAATGAGAGCCGTGATATTCTTTATATATGCACGAAATCCTTGTTGGTTTCGTGTTCCTTACTCTTCAACGTATCTCGCCTTATACGGTATATTGATCTTTATCCATAGATAGAAGATCATTATCAAAACCATAAATAATATATTTGAGTTTGGGCTTTCGTGAGCCCAAATCATTATTATAATAGCCCAAATCATTATTATGATAGCCCACGCGTGATGGGCTTGAGCATTGGTAATGTCCATTGGTCGGGTTCGTGACCCGAGTGCTGACTATACGTCATCAGTACAAAAGTTTATTTTGCAGACGCCAACGCTTGGACGTTTATTTTGGAGACGACATTGGGTATTATGTCGTCTACACCTAATAGTCCTTCAAGGTGTATGAACAAGGTTCAAGAGGTATGTACCATATACATATCACATGTTTTTAACCATATTTTAAATTATAATAGATTATGAATCACACCCTACTTTTCCTTACATTTTCTATGGACTATTAGGTGTGCACGGAATGGATATTTGGTATTAATTGATTAGTGCTCACATACATCATTTGTTATTCAAGACCGTCAAATTTTTGGGTAAAAGGGAACTTCCACCCTGGTAAAATATATTAACCAATAAAACGTTTGAAGTACAATGGAATGTGGCTGAAATGCCACATTAACCTCAAGCAACCGCTTGAACTACCATAGATCATTTATGATAAGCCATAAATGAACCACTATCTACCAACAACTAGAACAACCAATAAACAACATAAGATGACATGCCAATCTTATGAAGATAACAAAAAAATGCTACTTCCTAGCACGGCCTTGAAGCTTGAACTCTTTGAATTGTCCCGGTAAGTCGTTTACCTGAGCCGCATACTCATCTGAAAAATAATCATCTCCCAAATAATCATTAGGCTCATATACCTCATCTTCATCACTCTCAGAAACAACTACTTCACCCACTTTAGAAAATGGGTTACCCCTCTTCGTTGCAGAAGTACACGGAGATAAGATAGTAGCCTGCTCAGACGCCTTCTTTGTTGCAGAAGTACTAGAAGATGGGATAGTAGACGACTTAGAAGCCTCACCTGGTACTTGCGGTTCCATGTTACTCATAAGCTGATCTTGTGACCCCTTACCATTGTTATCAAAACCAAGCACGTCCTCATCCACCAATGACTCCAAGATACCAAAAGAGTTAGAAGACTATGGGTCCTTACCATATTTAACATTTGAAGTAGAAGCCTGCTTTAGCTCCTTAGGATCTGAATCTTTCTTGGTATCAACATGATTAGTAGTTGTCGTGACTTTAGGTCTCCAAAAATTAGCCTTAGGCTTAGAGAGTTTAACCCCTCCAATTGGCTTAGATTGAGACGTATAAACCACATTCTTACCTTTATTCTTACGATTCCTTACCTCTTTGAAACCCTCATCGTTATTAACCACCTGAGTCGATACATTAGTCACCGCATTAGAATCCTTATGAACCACCTCTTTCGCTTGTTTTGGACACTCACTAGGTGTGTGACCAAAAATCTTACAAACACTACAATGAGGAGGAGTCCATTCATATTCGACACGAATGATTTCAGTCGAATAACCACTATCATCATCCAATGGAATAGCCATTCTAACTTCCTTTTTCAATTTTGAATTTGAACACACTTCAACCAACGCACGAGCGTAACTAATCCGACCCCATGAGTCAACACACATAGAAGATGTAAATGAATCCAACATCACCGGTTTCCCCACTTGAGTAGCAATCAAGCTTAAACCAACCTCCGAATAAGCAACTATAGGTACATTATGTAATTTAACCCAAACAGGAATCATAGTTATCTCATTCTTGGTTAGGGGAACATTAAGAGACCATTTTCGAAGAATAAGAGGTGAATGACGGACTAACCACGGGCCTTGTTGGAGCTCCTGCTCTAATCCTTCCTTAGAAAAGAACTTAAATAAGAAAACACCCGCTTCATTCTTCATATTCTTTT
Organism: Artemisia annua; assembly: GCA_014162995.1. Taxonomy (NCBI): domain Eukaryota; kingdom Viridiplantae; phylum Streptophyta; class Magnoliopsida; order Asterales; family Asteraceae; genus Artemisia; species Artemisia annua. The sequence continues at coordinate 218,080 of LBNU01007188.1, forward strand.
GCACGCCAAATTTCTTCCACGTATTAGTAACATAGTTTTGCACAATTGGAAAAGCTATAGCTTTTCCTAAGAAGTACCCAACAAGAGTGTTTTCATACCGGCCTAAAACGGATTCCATCGCCTCCTTAGGGAGTTTAGTATCATGGTTAGGAACCCGATCGTCATGAATCATCTGCCTAAAATTCACCTTGCAAGAAGTACTATTGGCACCGAGCAAAGAAGCATACGATTGCTCATTTCCACTAACATTACCTTTGCCCTCAATAGTACCACAAGTCGTTGGGGCTGAATAATATGTTTTTGGACCATAAGACACATTCTTGTCCACTAGCGTAGACAAGTTAATATCCCCATCATCAACACTCCAATCAGAAATAATAGGACCAGCCGATTAATGTTGAGCCTGATTACTATGACCATTAACACTACCATCACCATTAACAACGTTACCACCCTGTATAGCAACCACATGAATGCCATCATTATCTTGAGTTCTATTATCAGCTTCAAAAGTAACCTTTTTCCCAGCCTTAAGGTTCCTTCCGTCTGATCCTTCCATATTCTTAATAGTTTCGTTAAACAAACTCAATAAAGAGTTTATGTCCACCTCTCCCGTAGTTTGATCATCTTTCCCAGCCAACACTGTACCATCAATATTCGACACATTAGATGCAAGACTATTATTCAAAAAACCCTTTTCCATCTCTCGAAACCCACGAACAGTAAACTAATAACCAACAACAGTCACGAACCAGAAACAACAGCCTTAAAAAAATTATTGATCGAGCGGAACCACGAACAGCAACATGCAACACTCAGTACCGTAATAATTAGAAAACCCTAAATAATTAACAGGGTTTTAGATTGAAAAGCACCAATCACATTACATCCTGAATCGTACTAGGAGAATGAACATAGATATAATGTGAACACCGACCCACGATCCAATAACAGATATTATAAAGAAATCTACACCAACCTACCAAAAATTAATGTAATGATAGACAAAAAGTAGATTCAATACATGCAGTAACCATGCAATGTATTCGAATAAAGATTGATGTTATTAGATAAAATAGAAAAAACCAATCGGATTTGAAGATTTTTGGCCACCGGTTTTTCTTTTTTTCTTTTTTTTTGTCGCCACTTGGAGAGAGAATTCTAGGGTTTCAACAAAGTAATATAACTAAGACCGTCAAATTTGGAGACGACAACGCATGGACGTATATTATTTTAATTGTTACAAACTCAATTGATTATCGAATAATTCACGTATTATCTCATCGTTTCTTTCATATATTAATGGAACATGTACGCTCGTTGTTTTCTTATTATCTCATTTTCATATTTTTTAAAAAACCCCGTGAATCCACGGGTCTTTAAGCTAGTTATAATAATATTGTATAATCAACTTAAACACAATTCTTGCATTAAATATCATTAATACAAATAATAAAACACATTATACAAATATTCAAGTTCGAACCGGCAACATGCCAAATGGGCTCGAGCACGAACGGGCACGGGCTAAACGAGCTCGAGCCCGAACGGACACGAGCCAACGAGCAAAACGAAATTCTTGATATACGTAAATTTATTGTAAAAAAAAAAAAAAAAAAAAAAAAAAAAAAAAAAAAAAAAAAAAAAAAAAAAAAAAAAAAAAACATAATAAAATAAAATAGAGTTGAGTTATATTAAAAACCAAAGTTTTCTTACATACCAAGGGACTCATCACCACCATCTATCTAAAAAGAAATCAATGGTTGAGATTAAAAGCATTTTAATATTTCACCCATTTTTTATAATTTAAATATCTCTTACACCGTTAATCGTTAAGCGAAAATAATTACACCATCGCGACGAGCATTTAATTATCTTTCTATAGACGGGTACTTTGATATACTTTCGACAAAAAAAAAATTTCTGTTTTTTTCACGTTTTTTTCGTGGTCGAAAAAATCACATGTGATTCACATATGATATGTAATATCACATGTGATACGTAATATCAGATGTGATACTAGTGTAATATCAGATGTGATATGTAATATCAGATGTGATATGTAATATCAGATGTGATATTAGTGTAATATCACATGTGATATGTAATATCACATGTGATATATCATATGTGATTTTTTCGGCCACGGAAAAACGTGAAAAAAATGAAAAAAGAAATTTTGTCGAAAATATATCAAAGTGCCTATCTATAGAAAGATAATTAAATGTTCGTCGTAACGGTATATTTTTTTTCGCTTAAGGATTAACGGTTTGAAAGATATTAATATTTCAAAAAAAATGATGAAAGTGGGTTTTTTAAATTGTTAGTATTAATCTCATCCATTAGATCAAATAAAGATGGAGGATGGAGATTAGTCCCTTGGTAAGTAAATAAAGTTTGGTCCTCAAATGATCTTAATTCAATAAAATATATGATTCACCTGAAAATTTTATTTCGGCGCGAGTACCCTGCTAATCTATACTACTATATAATGCATTTGGGACTATTCTATAATTAGAAAGGCTTAAAATTCAGACTTTTATTTGCTTATCATGGAAGAATTTCAAAATTAATTGGTTAGGAAGCATGTTGGTTAGGAAGTTTGTTAGGAAGCAGGTTGGTTGTTCAAACTAAAATTATTTGGCTTAATCATCTCTACTTATAAATCATAAAGACAACTGAATGTGTAACCGAATAACCGAACCGTAAAATATAGTCACAGTTACCCGCCGGCGCATTACGCGGGTACCGTTCTAGAATGGTATAATGTGTGTAATTTTGAAGAGGTGGGTTGTCTAAAAGTCAAAACAAGAAGGTCATGTACTTAAAACTCCATAAGACTTTATCTACACTTCACTCACTTTGCCCTTATATTTCCCCCCATTCGTGTCTTTTGCACCTTGTTTATTCGCACACGCAGTCATTTCACACACACAAACACACACAGAGAGCAAACCCTTTCGTTCATCAATGGCTAACAACACCGACGTCATTCGTTCTCCTCATCTCCCTCAGATCTCCAGAGGTTTATTATTCATCATTTCACTTTTTCATTCATTCACCTATCTTTCATTTCCTTTAAATTCCTTGTACGGTGCCCTAATTTGTTACTTTTTGTATAGAGATTGATTAGATGAATGTATAAGTTTAATTTTTTCAATTTTCGTGTATTTTATGACTTAATTGATGAATATTTGAATTTATTTGAATTTGACTTTCGCAGTGTGTAATTGAAACTGTTGTTTTGTGTTTGTGGGTNAATTGAATCAAGAGACACGCGGAGTAGTTTATTTTAGTTTGTTCATTCACCTAACTTTCATTTCGTTTAAATTCGTTTTACGGTGCCCTAATTTGTTACGTATTATGTCGAGATTGATTACATAAATGTATAGGTTTAAGTTTTAATTTTCGTGAATTTTATGACTTAATTGATGAATATTTGAGTTTATTATGAATTTGACTTTCACACAGTGTTTAAACTGAAACTGTTGTTTTGTGTTTGTGAGGGTTTGTTTTTGTGTGTGTGTGTGTGTGTGTCTCGGTTGTTACGTGATGTCGAAAAGTGTAAGCTCGGCAAATTCGTGTGGATTGTTGTGGTTTTTAGGGTTTTGAATCGAGTCACGAGACACACTGAGTATTTTGTTAATTTGTGGATGACGGCTGTGTATATTTTGGACGTCACCGAGTGTTATTACCTATTCACGGTACTACGGTAGTTTCCTCCGTTTATTATGAATTTGACTTTCACATAGTGCTTTAACTGAAACTGTTGTTTTGAGTNAACTGTTGCTGGAACTGGTGCTGGTGCTGGAGATGGTGCTGGTGCTGGAGATTATAAAAAGAGATTATTTTTATAAGCTACATGAAGTAACCTTTGGTTTTAAGAGATTATGGAAGATTATTTTTTTTAGAATCTCTTATAAGTTGGTTGTTACGTGATGTTGAAAAGTGTAAGCTCGGAAAATTCGTGTGGATTGTTTTGGTTTTTTGATTTTTAGGGTTTTGAATTGAGTCAAGAGACGTGCGTGAGTGGTTTATTTTAGTTTGTTAATTTGTGGATGACGCTGTATATGTTTTGACGTCACCGAGTGTTACTATTACCTATTCACGGTAGTTTCCTGCGTTTATTTTGAATTTGAGTTTCACATAGTGTTTTAACTAAAACTGTTGTTTTGAGTTTTTTTGTGTTTCGGTTGTTACGTGATGTTGAAAAATGTAAGCGCAGTTTGTGTGGATTGTTGTGGTTTTTAGATTTTTAGGGTTTTGAATTGAGTCTAGGGAAACATGGAGTAGTTTATTTTAGTTTGTTAATTTAATAATTTGTGGATGACGCGGTATGTGTTAGGACGTCAGCGAGTGTTATTACCTATTCACGGTCGTTTCCCGCATTTATTTTGTGTGTATTTATGGACGTTACGGAGTGTTTTTTACTTATTTAGTGTCGTTTCCTGCATTTATTGTATTGTGATTGTGTGCATTTCGTGTAGAATAAGATCTGCGTGGGATTTTTATGTTAGGCCGTAACCGTTACAACTTTATGCGACCAGTATACTTTTAGCGTTAAATTGTTTATGGAAAATAAGTTTAGTGAAGATTATAGTATGTGGTTGTTGTATATTGTATCAGAAAGATATTTTGAGTTTAAGAATGTTATATCTATTTGACTCGGTTGGATATTTAGTATAGCGAACATTTATTAAGCTCTTGTTTCACCTCCAGCCTTATACTTGGTATGTGATGGTTATCGTAGTTACCCAGGGTGCGTGCTATTTCACAAGGTGCATTATAGTTAGAAGCTGATAAATGACCATATAGTAGGGCGAGTCAACCAAAGTGCCATGTCACGAAGGTATTGGAGTGACTCATTGGAACAACTGAAACTTTGGGTTAATTATAACTAGAGTATAGTCTACACAGCTCTCCGTTTATTTATTTTTCTTTTTTTATAACAAAATAAACAATATCTCTTATATTTTGTTAATACACTTATTATGAGAAGATAAGGGTTTTTTTTTTTTTTTTTTTTTTTTTGGGTAAAGGGTTTTACCCCGGTAAAATATATTATTTAGAAAAAAGGACATGGGTGAATCCCATATCTCAACTCGTTACATAGGCAAAACTAAATCCCAAAATCAACAACCAAATAACTATATTTGACTCAACATAAGCAAAGACAAATAAACACACTTATCATCTAATTTGACCTCTAGTACTTATGTTATGTGCATCAATAAAATTCGGCCATCCCGGAGTTTAGGGGACGAAACTCTTCACAATCATCATCATCAATGGGTCCTTGCCAAAGGTTTCCCTCCAACCTTCGTATAAGCTTGAATTCTCTACTCCACTTCCACCCTTAGAGGCGTCACTCTGCTTACCATTCTCACCATTTGGCTCATTACATGCGACTTTTGGACGTTTAGAAGACATAAACATCACAGTTTCATCATAGACATCCTCCACATCAGTGTCAGCACTAGATTGATCAACATCATTCTTCTTTTGCAAGTCCACCTTTTGAACAACAACCTCATTATCCACAAGATTCGTATCTGCACCTAGCATGCTCAAAGCTTCAAACGTATTAGATGTATTAACTTTGTTACCTGCCTTCGATGTTGATGCCACATTTGATCCACTTGTCTCCTTGTCTTGACTTTATTTAGCTGATTTTGATTTAGGATGGTAGATAACATTCGGCTTAAACACCACTCCATCAATCTTCCTACATTTAGAACCCTTTCTTTTAACATCCACAAACCCCTCATTCCGGTCCTCTACAGTCATAGAATCAATTGGTTTAACCAACTTTGGGCAATATACACTTGCATGACCAAAAATCTTACACGCACCACATCTTGGAGGGGTCCACTCATATTCAACTCCAATAGTCATCCGAGTATACCCCGCTCCCTCTAATAAATGGAATAGCAACCACCAAGCTCTCTTTGAGTTCCTGATCCGCACTTAACTCAATAAGGGCCCTCGCATAACTATTTCTACCCCAAGATTCCAAACACATATCATTCATGTAAGATCAAGCATCTTTGGTGTACCCAACTTCGAAGCAATCATACTCAACCGATCACCTGTAAAGGCAGCCATCAGGACATCATGAAATTTAGCCCAAACCGGGACCTTTTTCAGGTCCGCTTTCGTTAAGCAAGTACTAGTAGACCATGTGTTAAGAATTATGGGAACCATATGTATCATCCATGGACCATTTTCCAAAACAGCTTCTAAGCCTTCCCTAGATGAAAATTTGAAGAAAAGAAACCTTTGGAATTCATCATAACACGTTGAAGACCATACTTTGCCCAAGCATTTCGAACATAGTTATGCATCACAGGATACACCATTCTTTTTTAACATAGTTGTGTTTGGGTTGTTACGTGATGTAAAAAAGTGTAAGCTCGGCAGTTCGTGTGGATTGTTGTGGTTTTTAGATTTTTAGGGTTTTGAATCGAGTCAAGAGACACATGGAGTAGTTTATTTTAGTTTGTTAATTTGTGGATGACGCTGTATATGTTTGGACGTCACCAAGTGTTACTATTACCTATTCACGGTCGTTTCCTGCATTTATTTTGTGTATATTTTTGGACGTTACGGAGTGCTTTTTTACTTATTTAGTGTCGTTTCCTGCATTTATGATATTGTGATTGTGTGCATTTCATGTAGAATAAGATCTGCTTGGCATTTTTATGTTAGGTGGTAATCGTTACAACTTTATGCGACTAGTATACTCGTTTATGGAAAATAAGTTTAGTGAAGATTCTATGAACATGTGGTTGTGCATATTGTATCAGAAAAGATATTTCGTGTTTAAGAATATGTTATATCTATTTGACTCAGTCGGATATTTAGAGTGTAGCGAACATTTAATAAGTTCTTGTTTTACCTCCAGTCTTATAGTTGGTATGTGATGGTTATCGTAGTTAGCCTTGCACAAGGTGCAATATAGGTAGAAGCTGATAAATGACCATATAGTAGGGCGAGTCAACCAATGTATCATGTCACGAAGATAACTGAAACTTTGGGTTAATTATTATAGTCTATACAGCTCTCCTTCCTTCCTCCTCCTTATTTTTTATTTATTTATTTGTTTATTTTTTTAATAACAAAATAACCAACATCTCTTATATTTTATTAATACACTTAGAATGAGAAGTGAAGTTCGTAAGAAGAATGGTGTTTTAAAAAGCTATAACTGGAGCTAGGTGGCTGACTAGCCTTCTAGCACTTAAGCATCAGTGGCTGACTAGCCTTCTAGCACTTAAGCATCTGAACTTTAATTAAGCAGAATAGCAGATTCTTTAGCGGAACCATAAGTGGTTCATTTTGGTATTTAAAAAAATTGTTATATATAGGTTTTGATAGTTGTCATTTTTGTACTTCACTTTTTTAATCAAAGGATTGACAAAGTAGTGTAGAATCTTTTGAAAAAGTCAAATTTAGTGTTCAGTTGCAAAGTTGTAGTATGCTCAACTCCAAGGCGTCAACTAAATTACCTTCATGAATTGAAACAGTGAGTGAATAGTTAATGCTTAGCATGCCGCTTAAACAGTCCTAAGAGGGTATTGTTAGATCATAGAAAAGGATTAAGACCTCACTGTTATTGCTGAATATTTTTTCCCTCAACGAGTAAGTTGTCGAGGTCAATTTCTTTTTAATAAGTATTTAGCCCTTTCTTCACTTCTCTATGAGCAATAACTCAAAATGTTTATACTTTGTTTTCGCGCTGCTTCACTTCTATCTTCTCTGTAGAATTCTTTTGCGTTAGGTTTTCTAAATGTGAGTGGTTTTTCTCATGTAGCTGGTCCTTTGGGATTCACTAAATGTGAGTGGTTTTTCTGATTTTCTCTCATTTGCTTGAACACTAAACAGTTAAGGTACAAGATCTTCATAATTGTGTAACCATTGTATTTATTGCTTAGCTTTTTCATTTCGTCCCAATATATTGTATTTTTAATGATTTGTGCTAGGAGAATATATCACAAGCAAAGGTAGCATCATCATAGAAACTACTCACAGGAAAAAGGACAGACGTTATTATTGCCATCTACATCTTTTCTATGACCATCATATCCATCTGTTGCTTACGATTTTCCAGTTTTCACATGTGATTGGCATGTACATAGTGCTTTCTTTTTCTTTTTTTTTTCTTTTTCTTTTTCTTTCTTTCTTTCTTTTTTTTTTTAATGACTGAATGGAAGCTATAGCATTGTGACTGCTTTTTGTTAACTTTGAAAACTTTATACTAGAGACACCTGCTTTGAAAATTCAAACAGTTAATAGTGTTGTTGCCTGTATCTTGCAATTTGTTATCGCTGCTTGTAATTTCACTTGGGTATCTGGTAATGTATCCTGCATTATTGTACTGCTCTTAGCGTGATATTGATTGACAATTTGGAAACTGTGATTAATTTATTCTTCTCCTGTTCCTTGTGACATGTAATTAATAAACAGAATCACTTTTTATTTTTACATTCTAAATTTCATTCGGATGATCTAATCGTCTATAACTGTTTAATTGTCTAGATGAGCATGGGCCTGAAAATTCGATTCCGCTTTCACCACAGTGGCTTCTTCCGAAACCCGGGGAGAGTAAGACTGGAACTGTATCTGGGGTGGGTGATTGTGTAATATATTGCAAGATTTTTTTCCTCAGAAAGACAATGTTGACAAAATTTCTGATATTCTTTAGTGTCTTGTATTCTCTTGGTGCTTTTTACGCAGTTGAAGATTTAAGTTTTATTAGCTTTTACAAAATTTCTGATAAATTTACTCTTCTTTATTCTTTATATATGCAGGAGAATCATGCAAGTTCCTTTTCAACTTTTGTCAATCATTCGGGTAATGATATCCACAAAAAGAAGGATGTGTTTCGTCCCTCCATGCTTGAGAAAAATCGTGAACGCTGGCATGATGAGGAGAGAGAGATAAACTCATCTGCTCGCAAGGATAGGTGGAGGGGGGAGGAGAAAGAGCTTGTGGAGAACCGCAAGGTGGACCGTTGGACCGATAACCCCTCAGGAAGATACCATGGACAAACACATCGTGCACCATCTGAAAGATTAGCTGATTCGGGAAATAAGGAAGCAAATCATGACCCGCGCCGTGAGAGCAAATGGAGCTCACGATGGGGCCCGGATGACAAGGAAACGGATAGTGTGCATGACAAGTGGACTGATTCTGGAAAGGATGAGTGGGATACTGATCATCCTCGACCATGGAGATCTAGTTCTGCACTTAGTCGGGGAAAAATTGAGCCATCTTCTTACCAAAGCCCAACCTCGAACAAGCTTTCTCCTATGGGGGTACATGGTCGAGGACGTGGTGAAAATCATCATCCAACATTCTCTATTGGTCGGGGAAGGGGTGCCGTTGAATGGAACCCGATGAACTCCATCGATTCACACCCATTAGCATCGTTTTCTGCAAAGGGTGACAGATATTATTATAGTAGGGCAAAGCTGCTTGATCTGTACCGAGTGACTGATATGAGATCCAGTGAGAGGGTGTTAGATGGTGCCATGGTAGTGCCTTTGCTTACACAGGAAGAACCATTGGAGCCTCTTGCACTTATTGAACCTACACCTGAGGAAGTGGTATTTAAATGTTTCCTAGTTTTGATTAACGGTGGCAAGATGTGTGGGTTGGGTAACGGGTTGAATTTGGATTGAACAAACTATTTTTTAGTATACGATTAAATGGACTGGATCGTTTTGGTTTGGGTCGACTCACAAACATTTTTTTTTTTTGAATATTTTTACAATTAGCTGATGTGTATATCATCATCACCAAAACATTATCACTACGATTGCAAACCAGATATTTGGAACATTATGAAGGTTGGGTGCATTTGAAATATACTTTGGTTGTATTTTAACTGCTCTGATTCATTCTTTTTTTGCTATTTTGTTGAACTGTTTGAAATTAAATACAACCAAGTAAACCCATTAAGTAGATGGATTAAAGTTGCCACCTCTACTTTTGATCATTTGTGCTGTAGTATATAGTTAAATTAATATGTTATTTTATTGGCAGTATATATTAAAGGGAATTGACAAAGGGGAGATCCTAAGTAGTGGTGCTCCACAAGTTTCTAAAGATGGATCTGTTGGGCGTGATTTGCAGCCAAGAAGAACCAAACCTGGTACTAGTTAACATCCTACTCTTCTCAACTTATCCAAATTTGGCAGTATAGAATTTGATACAGTTGTTGTATGTGGCATTTGTGAGCAGGGAGTAGAGAAGATCTACCGCTTGGTGCTGACAACCACAAAGATGAGACCGCTGATGGTTTTAAAGGTATTTATGATTTTTTTGAGCTTTTCTCATGTGAGAAGCAGACAGGCGTGTATGGGACCAGCTTTTTGTAACAATCTGAATGCGGTGCATATGAGGCCGTGAGGGTCATATGATTTGTCATGGCTGCTACGTCAACCATTCTGCAATTGCCCAAATATTTTTTAACAAAGAGTTTAAATGGTCTTTAAGTATGGGTGACATAGCTTTGGTTGTGTTTACTCATACAACTTCTCGCTCATTTTTTGTAAGTTAACAAATAAGTAAAGCATTCAGTACTGTTTTTGGAATAATGAGTAACAAGCTGACTAATTGAATAAAGCACTGTCGGAGGTTTTATGCATTTAAAAATACACTTCAGACGACTTCCAACCCGTTTAATTTGTCGGCTAATTAATTTGTCTGTCCCATTTGAGATTAGAAATAACCCAAACTTATCCGTTTGAATGTAAATACTACAACAGGGGAGAAGCAAAGCTTCAAAGACAGTTTTGCTTCCTTCAAGTGGTAGCCTATAGAAACTTTATTTCCTTTTTTTATGATACTTTCTATATGAATATAGTAACTAATGTAAAATAAAATAAAAATTGGGTGTTTGCAAGCTTTTGATTTTTAAGTGATTATTGTTTATGGCTGAGCACTTGATACTTGTCATGTTTGAAGGCTTAGAATTTTTAAATAATAAGTTTAATTGTTTTTGATCTACAGAAACAGAATATGGTGCTTATGCAAGGAATAATGATGTTGGCAATATTAGAGAGCCAAGAAGTCATGGAACCTCAGATCACCCTGGGCCCACTTGGCGGTCTAATTCTCAAAAAGAAACAACTAATGAATGGAGTGACAATTCTGTAAATCCATCTTACTCTGGGCCTAAATGGCAGGTTGGCGATGAACCAGTTATTAGAAGGCAACAATCTGGACCTTTAGACAGAGAACAAGAATCAATGATGCTTTCACAGCCATCTCCTGAAGACATGGTTCTTTTTTACAAAGATCCGCAGGGTGCTATTCAAGGTCCTTTTACTGGCATTGATATCATTGGCTGGTTTGAGGCTGGGTATTTTGGGATAGATCTGTTGGTGCGTCTTGCGAATACACCACCGGATTCACCATTTAGATTACTTGGTGATGTTATGCCTCATCTGCGTGCAAAGGCCAGACCACCACCTGGTTTCAGTGCAGCAAAACAAGCTGAAGTCGATGATGAATCTAGCAAGCAAAACTTGACCAGCTTCAGTAAGACTCACACTGGCTCAGTTGATAATACCATGATGAAAAGTGAACCCATACATCCACATGGAACAACCAAGGAGGCTGAGAATAGGTTTATAGAGTCGCTGATGTCTAGTAACTTGGGTGGTGGCCTGCAGGAGAAGTTTGGTCTCTCTGAAGGTTAGTTTATATATGATATATACCATCAATTTTTTCATTAATACCATCAAAATAATCCTATTTTTGTGATATGTTGCTTTAGATATTACTTAGGATCATTGTATTATTATGTATTATGAATTGATTAGCAAATATTTATTGTACACTACTGGGCAACTTAATAGTTAAAGGATAAAAAAAATACTTAAATCGCACTATCTTAGTGAACACTGTGCTCGAAAGTATATTATTATCTTGCTTTACGAATGAATGATAGATTGTTTACTTTACAGGTATGCAGGGATTTTTTGGGAACTCCAACTCTGTTCCTTCATTAGGAACAGAGAATGGGGATAACTTATACCAGTTGGCCCAGAGGATACAACTTGAAAAGCAAAGACAATCTTCTAATCCTTACTCTCTTTGGTCTGGGAGGGATGGGCCTTCTGTTGGCCCTAAAAGTGATATTAACCAGGATCCCACAATTCCAAGATCAAATGTACCGAATGCTGATGTCATGTCCATCCTCCAGGGTTTGTCTGATAGGCCTACCTCTGCAGTCAACAGTGGAGCTACAAGTTGGTCAAATTTCCCGGTTCAAGGTGGATTAGACCCGCATCAAACATCCTTCGGGATCCACCAAAGACTTCAACAACAGAATCAACCTCCACTGGCAAATATTCATTCTCAGGGATTTAATAATCCACCTGGTCCGTTGATTCCTGAAAAGTTGCTTGCTTCAGGCCTTTCTCAAGAACCCCAACTTTTGAATTTACTGCAACAACAATACATGTCACAGTTGACACCTCAGGCTCCTATACCTACTCAACAACTGTCAATATTGGATCGATACTTGTTGCTTAAACAGCAACAGCAAAAGCAGGAGCTGCAGCAGCAACAGTTATTACAACAGCAACTGATTTCCCAGATGCTTAGTGAGCAACAATCTCAGCAGCAGTTAGCCAAGCAATCGTTTGGACAGATGCAGGCGTTGGGTTTACCTGTTGGGAGCTCTTCGTTGGAACGTCCAGGGTTTCAGCCTGCGCATGAAATACTTCAAATGGGCTCACAAAAGCAAGTTCCCAATATTCCGGACACTCAGATTACAGACTTTGTTAATATGCCTCCAGTTGTTACACAGGCTGACAATCGTATCATTGATTCTGAATTTCCGTTACATTTGCCACATCAATTGGTGGAGGGTGCAGGTCGTACTAAAGTGTCTGATGCTTTGCTGCCGGAACAAATCCAATTGAGAACTGACCAGAATGTTAGAATATCATCCTCTGATGATGCAGGCCAATTTAATAATACTTCATCTGTGCCCTCTGTGGAAGCCCTTGATAATGTTATTGATGATTTCGAGGTTTCATCTGTTGATGCTCCAAAAGAAACCAAAGCTGTTGAAACACCTCAGGTTAAAAAATCTTCTGAAAAGAAGTCAAAGAAACAAAAGTCCTCTAAGACAACATCTAAAACACAACAGCCAAAGCAATCTGAATCTGAAGTGAACAAAGTTACTGATGCTGAGTTTAATATGCCGAGTGTTCAGCAAGATATGCAACATGAAGCATATCCAGTAGATCACGGCAGTGTCTCTGATGATGCTAACCTACTCTCTGAGAAAAAGACTGATGTTGGACTGTCGGGAGCCACCCAACTACACAACACACAGGCACAGACAGGTCAACGAGCTTGGAAGCCTGCACCTGGATTCAAGCCGAAGTCGTTACTAGAAATTCAGCAGGAAGAACAGTGGAGAGCACAGGCACAGGCACAGGTAGAAATGAGTGTTACCGATATTTCTACATCTTTAGGCTCCATGAATGTATCTACTCCATGGGCTGGTGTTGTTGCAAATTCAGATAAAAGGGAGAATAAGATAGACTGGGCCAGTTCTGAGCCTAGTGTTGCTGAGGCTTCTCTGAATCAGAAGAGCAAAAAGAGTCAGTTGCATGATCTTTTAGCTGGAGAAAGTACGGGAAAACCTACTGAAAGAGAACCTGCAAGTTCTGACAGCATGGCTCATGTCTCAGTGTTGCCTGTAACAGGTTCTCAGTCAGATTCAGTTGATGATGGAGACTTTATAAATGCTAAAGAAAGTAAAAAGAGTCGCAAAAAGGCTGCAAAAGCTAAAGCGGCAGCAGCCAAGGTTTCAGTGCCTGTTGCTGCTACTGAAATCCCTGTCAGTTCAAGTCCCAATGAGAAAGGAAATAGTTCACGTCAGGCAGAGAGGGAACTATTGCCAGCTGTTCCGTCTGGTCCTTCACTTGGAGATTTTGTCGTCTGGAAAGGGGAGGCTGCAGCTTCTTCGCCTGCTCCGGCTTGGTCAACTGATTCAGGAAAGGCTGCTAAGCGCGCATCTTTGAGGGACATTTTGAAGGAACAAGAGAAAAAGGTTTCCTCTGGCCAGCATCAAACACCTACGCCAGCTCCTCAAAAATCTGCACCCCAGTCTACCCGTGGAAATGGTTCTTCATGGTCATCCTCCATGTCATCTCCTGCCAAGGCTGCATCCACTATCCAGAATACATCGCATGGCTCCTCTCAATCAAATAACAAAGTAGATGACGATCTGTTCTGGGGTCCAGTGGAACATCCGAAACAAGACACAAAGCAGTATGTCTCTTTCTTCCCCACTTTTGATGTAACTATCTATGTGTCAACTTTGAATTACTTAATTTACTCTCGTGTTGCCTCTGGTGTATTGGACTGGAGGGTGACCATAACTTTTGCTAGTTGTTAAATGAATAGAGTTTTAAGATGCAAAACCATTACAATACATTGTTATTCAACATACATCTAGGTCATGCTAATCTAACAGGTGCTCTCAAGTAATCTAATGGATTCTAGTTTTCTTTCAGTATTAAGGTTTTCATCGGCTGTATGCCAGTATTTTTTAGCTTTTTTGCATTCAACAATGTTATCACATGATTTATAGGGGACTGGTAAATGGGCTTTTCTTATGTTTGGAAACATATTCTTTATTCAGGTCGGATTTTCCTCAACTTGCAAACCAAGGTGGTTGGGGGAAGAAGGCTCCTGTAAAAGGAATTTCTGGTGAAACCACTTCCTCGTCTCCTGCATTGAAGGGGAAAAGAGATGTGCTAACTAAACAATCTGGTATATTGACTCAACTTTGATCATAATGAATGTCATGCTAGATAATGAATTTACTGTATTGGTATATAACTGCTTACCGCCATTTTGCAGAGGCAATGGACTTCAGAAATTGGTGTGAAACTGAGTGTGTCAGGCTTATTGGATCTAAAGGTATTGCAATCTGAAGTGATCTCTTATAATTTCTGTTTGTTGCTCGTCTCTGTTGTTGCTCGTATCACTATGGAGTTAGATATTTCAATGGGTCAGCGTCCGATTAGGATCTTGATGTGATCGGATTCATAACTGAATTAAATGCGTTGTGGAATGACCATCTGGTCTAATTTGGTAGATCCTGAATCATATTGACCCATGTCTGCACCTTCTATTTCACGACCCTCCCCTCATTTCAATATGCAGAAATATTTTTTCGGACTTGTATATGAGATTCTAGGATCGTGGATCCATCTTAGTATTGATCCATCAATTGGATTGAAGTATCAAGTTTTTTATGTTTTCCGATAATAGATTGGATCAGAACTAAGGTCAAGAAATTGGCCCTACAAGGATGATGAGATGATGTGGAACCATCTATATTATCATGATAACTAAAGTCAAATAATGCATTAAGTTTTATAATGAATAATATTATAACTTTCTGGTGTTTACAGAAATGCCATTAGGGCAAATAAGTTATAGTCGCGACTTTTCTGCTATATAATTCGAAATATTCTCGATTGACCTATGCTCCCTATCAATTGGCATACGAAGTTAGGTTTTTTAGAACTTGTTTGATTCTTACTTGGTATTTGATAACAACAAATATGTTATGCTTGAATTTTGTGATGCGATAATTTGCTCTCTTTTGTGTCTACAACTTCTTATGCACCTGATATTGGCAGTGATAATCTTATTTTCACATTTGCATGATTGGAAATCATACTCTGCAAACATCTATCCATTGGGACATAATATTATACAGGGTATATGTGAAGTTGCGCACGATCTTGAATCTTGATATTTATACGAGACATTTACCAATCTTTCCTCTTCTTTTTTCAGATACAAGTTTCTTGGAATTTTGTTTGAAGCAGTCTAGATCAGAAGCAGAGATACTGCTGAAGGAGAATCTAGGATCTTATGACCGTGATTATGCCTTCATTGACAAGTTCCTTAACTACAAGGATTTTTTGCCTTCTGATGTCCTCGAAATTGCCTTCCAAAGCCGAGGCGACTATAAGGTTTCAAGAGATGCTGAGCTTGGTAGCAACAATGCAGATGGTGGGCCCATCAAGGTTGTGGGTAAGAAGAAGGGCAAGAAAGGGAAAAAGATCAGTTCAGATGTCCTAGGGTTTAATGTTGTTAGCAACCGGATCATGATGGGTGAGATTCAGACCATCGATGACTAGAGGGTTTGTTTTGTTTATTGTGGATGTAAATACTTTTCTGCCCCCAAAGATATAGAGCTGAGTAGCTGACGGTAGACGATTACTAATTTTAGGCTTCTCTGCAGACTAATCATTTTCTTTCTTTGATATAGAGCTGACAGCAGTGGTTATGTAATCTTGGTTTGCTCTAGCAATTTTGTAAACACTAAAGTTTCAACCCAAAAGCAAACTGTCTGCCAGGGTTGTTTTTTATTTATTTATATCACATCTTGAAGGTAATGCGTTCAAACTTGTTACTCTTTGATATTTATTTGAAGTTGACCAAGTATCATTCTTAGTGGTGTTAACAAGGCTAGCTGAGTGGATAAAGTTGTCTTCTTAGTTTAAACACATTGTTTCTGGAGCCCGAAACAATGTGTTTGTTCTTGTGTGGCATATTAGGATTGCAGTTAATTTTGTGTAAATGCTGTTTGTTCTTGTGTGGCATATTTACATATGAATACTTCACATTATAAAACGAATGGTGGTAAAAGTTGGTGTGCCCAGCTTGAGGTTAAAGCTAGTCTTCCAAGTTGGTGTACCCAGCATTAATCTGGAAACTAATGCTGAGTTGGCTCTTGTATCAACTACAATACGGTTATCCACAAAACCACAACCACGTTATATTTTTGTCTCACTTTAAATCAAAAACTATCCCTACAATTTTCTCATCACCAGACTTGAAACAAATGGCAAAACCAAAATTTGAGTCATTGGTGATGACACTCCTTCAATCTTATTGCTCCTGATTCTCCAAAAAAAAGTCTTCCTCGCCAAAGAAATGTTGCACTCAATGACAATTTTATATTTGTATGTTATTTTATGTGTTTTTGTGCGAGTGAAACTATACAGGCGGAAGTTCATTAGAACATTTGTAGGCGGAGGTTTAGGAGGACATAGCATCGCTACAAACAAGTTATAAGTAGTTATCCTGTTCATATTCACTTTCTAGTAAGATATCTAATTTATGCTAGCCAACTTTGGGCACTATTAGTGTTGTCACTTGGTATCGAGGTCAAAATGATTCAAAAGGGCAAGTTTAGGGTTTAGTACGACTTGTGAGAGTTTTATACTCTTAGGTTTCTTATTAGAAAACGTATAGGACATGATGCAAGGTGTTGAGAGTAGTTGTGAACAAAATGAGTACGTTTGGGACCGTGGTGATCACGATTTACTTTGGTGTTTGTTCTATGTCCAAATGATCGTACCGTATACTGTTCAATTGGGTTGCCAACCCACTTGATAAACATAGTCTTAGGTGTTATTGGANAATGGTTTTGACCAAATTTGGGTATGTTTGGAAAATGTGTGATCCCTTTTAGCTTTGCCTCTCGTTTACTGTTCATATATACGTATATGTTGTGTATTTTAGTTGTTCCTGATTCTATGGAAGGTGATTAATCAAGTGGGGAGATTTGTTCTATAGGTTGTGTGTCGAATTATCAAGAAAAAAAATCAAAGTGAACAAGGGTGAGCCGTTTGTGTTTATTTATTAACTGTGTTTTTTGTTTGGGCTTATTGGGCTTAGGATAAGGTTTAGGCCCAATAGTATTAATAAGGGTCTGTTTTATTTTGTTATTGGGTTAATTAATTGGGCTTAAGTTTTAACGTGGCCCATTGGGTGTTATTGGGCTCAAATTGATATTGTGAGCCCAATAAGTGAAAAGTGGGACCAGGGGTTGTGAGTGTGTTGTGATGTTTTGGTGATCAAAACATTACTAAGGTTTGATTTGTACACGTTTGAAAATATCATGGTACGTGTGTGAGCTCGTTCGAAAGGAGTGAATCACATATCACATATTGATTCATTGTTGCACATTGTAAGCAAAAAAAATAAATTCTTGCCTAAAAATGGGTGAGTGAACAATAATACTTGATTATTTCTTTATTAACGTTTATTAATAACCGGAAATTTTATAGGATGCTACAATTAATTTCTTTTCGACACTCTTTTTGTTTCGACAAAAAAGGGGAGAAAGAGTAAAAACTACAATTCAAAATTTTACGAATTTTACTTTTTACTCAAAATAATTTTATGTTTTGTCATCAACAAAAAGGGGGAGATTGTTAATACAAATAAACTTGAAAAACGTTTATTTATATTTTACGATCTTTCAATGTTTTGTCGATAACAAATGTAAAATCATTTTAACTAAATAGTTACAATACGTAAACATTTTGAACAAATAGTTTACTAACTCATTTCACTAAACTAACACATAAACATGTTTAGTTATATAGTTAACATGAAACCAAAACTATTTTATAAAAACAGTTTAGTAACTTTTGTTACTTACATTTTATAAAATACATGTTTAGAAAATGTTAGTAAACACTTGAAATATCCATGACCCAAAAACCAAGTCCATAACCCATAACCCATGGAGCTTTGATCCATAACTCATGACCCATTGCATTACATCATGCATGACATCCATAATGGGTAAAACCCACGACCCATGACCCAAAGTCCATAACACTGTAACACCCCTAAAATCGGGTCCAGCGGAAGCATACATGTCACTGGGGTGTTACTAAATTGATATCACAACATAAGGTAATAAAGAACGGAATACATACTCCGTTAAAATACATTAAGTTTAATAAAAATCGAGTTTACAACGAAGTTTTTAAGATCATTAGATAAGCCCAAAGTCTAGTGGTCCCAATAAAATAAGTCAAAGTCAATGTGTGAAAACACTTCGGTAGATAGTTACGACCATTGCCTTGCCATGCCTTGCCCATAATAGACAGTTCAAACGCCTGAGAAAAATATGCTAAAAGTCAGCAAAAAGCTGGTGAGTCTATAAGTTTAAGCAGTAAAATCATAAGTTTGGACCATGAGTTTAGTATATGAACATTATAACGCATATAAAGTCATATAAAAATAGTCTATTACGTTAGCACTAAGTTCATGCAACCGAAGCTATAACAGTGTGCATACACATAAAGTATGGTATCAAATATATAGGGTCCGACAAGTGTTTATCCCAGACACTTGTGTTTCGACATGGTATACGTTCGTTTGCCTATCCGGTCAAACCGAACGGGGGAGTTACCCCCAATAGATGTATTTATAACATTCGCGCTTCCCAGCAGGAATTAACGGTTCATGAGATGGGCATATTTGGGACATAACAGGGCTTAGGCTAATCCACGTAATAGTGGGACATAACAGGGCTTAGGCTAATCCACGTAATAGTATAAATAATAGAGTTTGGTCCATAAAACAGTTTGCATGTTTCTCACCCCAAATAAAACAAGCATAAAAGAGTGGGGCTATAAACTCACCTCAGTAAATAGCAGTCAGATAGTGCAGTAAAAATCAGATAGTGTTCGGCACCAACACGCGACCTAGATTAGTAAGGCATAGATTAGTTCATAGTTTAAGTTTAAGGCTCAACGAAGTTATAATAAACTCAAAGTTTTAAAGTGTTGTGTTGTCGTTGCTTGTGTGGCAGCATTTAAGTTTGAAAACAGTTTTCCAAATGTTTGTGTGTATTGGCTCTTAGAAGTGTATAGCGGATATGCCCTCGAGAGTGGATAGTCCTCGGTTTGGAATTAACCAAAGACAAAAGGTAGGAAATAATCAACAATAAATGTTAGACGTTGGCGGATAAATGGTAACATCGACGTTAGAAGTACGTATATTTATTTAGACGAGTGTACTTATATCATACAAAAAATGTTTGTTTCTATTATAAAAATATATAGTTAAGTGGTAGTTTTATTCAAAGCATTTATATTTAAAATAAACTAGTAACTATATACTTTTTAAGAATATAAGCTCGTTTAAAATGTTTATTGTTCGTTTATTAGAATTGTTAAAAGTAAGTAAGATTTTTGTGAAAGTTGGGCGTGACTTGGATATACGTTTAAACAATAAGCCGTAGTATTTTATTTATAAAACTCAATTAAATCTTTATATGTTGAAATAAATCGAAAGCTTAAATATGCGATAAAAATCAATAATCTTGATACAAAGTTAATGCTTAATTTTTGATTAAGTCTAGTTTTATAAATTTTAGCTCTAATGATGGTTTATAGTTTTGTGTTAAACATGTATATATATTCTGGACTATAAATCAGGTTGCTATAATTTTTAGACGCAACTTGTGGTCGAGTGATGAGAATTGAGTCGTGGCATAAAGATAATACATCGATATAACCGGAATGGTCGGGCGAAAGTGATATGAGCCGTGAGCAAAACAGTAAACCAAACGCACTTGAATCAAATGGGCTTCAGCCCACAGCAGCTTGACACCAACAAGGCCCAAACGTTAAGTAATTTGTTACAACTCGACATGGGCTAGACCCAATGTCTTTACTAACAGTTAACAAAAGAGAATCGTTTCCCAAGTTGTGCATTTTGAGTTTGACACAGCCACAATTTCACCAAAAGATAGTAAGTTTTATACCACAGAGAGAAGGAAAGACAAACAATACGCGACCAATTTTTTTTTTGACATAAGTTGAGGTGCAGGAGACACAACAGGTGAGGTGCAAACCTTCTCCTTCGGTTTAACTGAAACGACACAAGGAAAGCAAAAGAAACAAGGCCATGACGTATCCAAGACCCATAGCAAAGCCAAACGCAAACCAAACTTCACTCTTCGACCATCGGGTACAACCCGACTCGAATCGAGCTTGATACCAACCACACCCTCACGAGTTTGTGACGGTACCGTACGTACAAAACAAGCAAAACAACACCCTTGCGATGTGGGTTCAACCTCAGCCGAATAAGACACAAAAAGCAAAAGAAATAAGCCAAAACCAAATAGCGCAATTCCATATTAAGCCAATAGGAAATAACACTTCTAAAGCCAATATGGTTATACTTTTTGTTTTAGTTTTGTCGGTTAAGCATACCACACAAGGTGAATAACAACAACAAGAGTAAAATCATAAGCCGATTTGATCCTAAGTTATAACATAACTCAACTTATCAGTTTACCAAAAACCAACTCAGAATTTGATATCAACAAACAAAACGAAAACTGAGTCGAATAATTTATATCGACAAGAAAAACTGAATGTCAACAATCAAATATCAAAACATCACAACTTTGAATCACAATTTATAACTAAAACCCAGATTCAAATGTAACAAAACCACTAACACAAACATGTTAACAGATTCGATTCAAAGAAGAAGAGAATAGGGTTCTTACAACAACAAGGGTCGGTTACAACGGATCAAGAAAACACGAATACAAAAGCTCCAAACTAATTCCACAACAAGCTTCCACACACCCTTGATTCTTTCACTTGTTCCCACCTTCAATCCGGTTACAACAATTCTACCTTTGCTTTGATAATTTGGTTGAGTGTGTGGAGTCTTGTGTGAAATCAGTTGGGTTATAAAACTGAATAATAAGAGGGGTTTGATTCCTCCTCCTTGGGCATCAGTCGACTTGTAGCTGAAAAGGGTAGTCGTCCCCCTCTTCGTCCCATCTGAAATCGCTGATTAATTAGCAAACAAGAGTCTGAGCTTGTTAGACCACTTCTGAGAAGAAAAAGAGGAGAGGTGGTTCATAGCAGCGTTCAGACCGGATTCAGATATGGATTTATTGATGATTTTGTCTGCTATCCCTCTTGGTTGTATCAAAACAGAGAGAGAATAGGGAAAGAGACGATATGAATGTGGGGATAAGAGAGAAGGGAGGGTCAGTTTTAGTTTTATCTCCCAAGGACGACTTTGTAGTTTACTTCTTTTATTTATTATATATAAATTTTTTTTGTTTATTAAAAGAGAGTATATTAAATAAGTGGGTAATTTAAATGAAAGTGTGTGTAAATAAAAAGGTTAGTGTTTGTTAAATGAGATGGACAAATGTGAAACAATTTCGGATTTTGTAACACTCACGGGGATTTAAGTGCACCCCATATCCCGTTGAGCTCCTGTGTAAACTTTGTGTGGAAACTAGAAGGGGGGTTGAATAGTTTACCGGTTTTTACTTTTAATTACTTTGTTGAAACTTAACGTGTAATCAATCGATATATACTAATATGCAATAAGTAAAAGGAGAGTAAGAATAATCAAACCACAACACAATAGTTTATCGTGGTTCGGCTACAAGGACTCTTTTTCCTTGCC
>LBNU01007188.1:243442-273252 GCA_014162995.1 Artemisia annua
TTTAGTTATTTTTAGAAGTGATAAGAGAATGAGCTTGGAAGGCTTGCCTACATTTATAGGGAAAACAGAACCAGCAGGGCCCACGATTGGACGGAACCAAAACGGATGGTTCCGTCCTTGGTTATAGTTTGGTTCCGTCCTTACTGACCAAAGATATCTTCGCATCAATATCTTCAAATCTAATCAAGATTCATTGCCATATCTTCATATGGATTCATTGGAGTGTAAATCCATCTAAATCTTCAGCATATTCTCAATGAAGAGATCAAGCTACATTAGAAGAATCGCATGGATGTTATGAATGATGTAAGAGTTTAGAAGGATTTCTTAAATATGGTTAAAAACATATTAACTAGAAGTAACTAGGACAAGTTAGTTAAAGGTTATGTTTATGTCTAAACAAAATGTGTAAAAGACTTAAACTTATGTTTATAACTTGTTGCTAAATTTCACTTTGTATTTTGTCGTTAACAAAACACGGTAAAGATCGTAAAATATAAATAACGTTTTTAGGACGATATTTGTATTAACACTTTGGTTTTTCCGAGGTTAGCGGGAGTGCTTAAATATATCTGACGAGGGTGTTTTTATATTAGAGATATAAAAACAAAATTTATTAATTCCGGATAACCAGTTTTGAGTCTATGCCGTTACTAGGATTTGTGTTGGTAAGCGTGTGGTGTTTGGTGCGAGATAACCTCTCGTGTTTGTTTAACAACGATCAGTAACAGTTAGACAATGGCACATGCACATTTTCTGATAATATAACCAATGTAAGGAGTTACTGTAAGCTACAGTGTGTGGGTTTGCTTCCCGAAAATAGTTATGCAAGCTCGTGTATGCTTAGTTTAAACATTTAGGTAATAATAAATTAATATTTATTATTAAGATATCGGTGGAAAATTACCGTTTGTCACAAACACATAACCCAAAGTCCATAACCAATGACCCAAGATGTCTTTGACATCAGGCATGACATCATCTATCCATGGACTATAACCCATAACCCATGACCCGGTTTGTAACCCAAAATCCGGACTGATTTACCCAGTGTGCCAGATCCCTAAGTTTACACTGGTCGAATCCCTCTGGCGAGGGAACCGACGGAACAGGGTGACTAGCAGGCAAAATTGCCTATAAATAGTGAGCCATTTGTCATTTGTTTCTCACCCCTTTTAGAGCTACTTCTCTCTATACTCTAAACTCTCTAACCTAAGATCCAAGGATCTTTCTATGTAGTTTCTCTTTGTGTTTCTCTTAGGTTCCTTTCAAAAGGCGAGAACACAACCTCTCGAAGAAAAGCAAGCTCGGGTGATGAGTTGCCTTGGATCTTCCCTTACAAGATCACATAAGTGATACTTGTTCTTTCTTTCTTCTCTAAAGGTGTTGTAAAGGTGTTGGGTCATTAGGTGTAAAAGGATGTGAAATCCTTTAGTCGAGTCGTATTAGGTGTGTTGGTTTGGTCCGCCGTGCCAAGGACCCGGTATCTAGCTTTATACCGAATAAAGTGAGAGCTATGATGTAAAGGCTTCTCCGCCGTGTGAAACGAGATTTAGTGTTGTGATTACGAACTCTCGAGTAGGTGACTTGGGAAGTGGAGTAGGGCAAGGAAGGTGTCCTTGTAGCCGAACCACTATAAATACTTGTGTTGGTTGTGTCTCTGTAACTCTTAGCTTAGCTTACATGCTTTTACTTCTATCAATATCCAACACGTCAAAATTAGATTGACATAAGTCGATCTAAAATTTTTAATAAGTAATTTTAATCGGTAAAACTATTAAACCCCCCCCCCCCTCTTCTAGTTTTCTACAAAACCCACAAATTAATCCACATAAAATTTTCACTTAAGAAAAACTCAAACTCTATTGATATAAACATCCTTTGAATAAATATAACAAAAATTGATCGACAAAAACTTACAATTTCGAATAAAGATGAACCTCCTACATGCAATTAAAGCTTTGTATGTATAATCTTCATCTTCTTTCAATCCCAAATTTGGTGACAATATCAAGAAACTGATATTTTGTTTTTGTCTAAATCTTTTCCAAAATATTAATAGGATATTGTAATTTTGTGTCTTGATTTTGTCGGGGAGGATCCGATGCACACGTGTTCTTGAGGAGTATGTATCTAAGACAGGTGACCATGTATATAAGACACGTATAAGTGATGACATCAGATAATAACATATTTTTAGCATCAAATAAAAGACATACGCCGTATGCCCATACTATTGCATATGGCGTACATAGTTATACTTCGAAGAAATTCCAAGTGTTGAAGACCATACAACGTATTCTCCTATGCAAGCATGTTGTATGGAACTGAAGATCAATGACGTTGCCAATACTTATCAAGATCCGTACCCAATAGGTATACTGCGTACGGATTTACAGGCTTGGGCCTTTTTCAGTATAAATACCCAGAAAAATATGAGTAAAGTTCAATCTCACGGCATATCTCTTTACAACTTCATCAAATAAAACATACTTATCAAACATCACGAAACATATTTTCACCATAGAAACTCGACTAGCCAATATTCAATAGGGCTAATCACGGTCAAGGTCAGGTCCGGTCCAGTCCGGTCAGTCGATCAACCATAGTATTCAAGGACTTAATTGCAAAAAACCACAAACACCAAGGTCTTAACCCCAAATTTCCACATTATCTACGCACTCACTCACTTAACCCTTATATTTCCTTCCCCCCTCATTCGTGTCTCTTCACACACTCGCAGTCATTCACACCTACAAAAACACACACACACAGAGCAAACCCTTAACAACAACTTCCGATCATCAATGGCTAACAACACTGACGTCATTCGTTCTCCTCATCTCCCTCAGATCTCCAGAGGTTTATTTCCTTTTTATTTCTTCTACGGTGCCCTAATTTTTTTTTTGTTATTTTTTTGTTAATTTTTTTGATGAATGTGTTTAGGTTTAAGCTGTAATCTATGTGTGTTTTTTTATTGGTTAATTTGTGAATGTGTGAATATGAATTTACGGAGTTTAGATTGAAATTTGGAAGTGTTGATTGTATATAGTCAGTTGCGTGTTTTTCGGAAGGCGTAGGAAGCCGGTGCGGTGGCGGAAATTTGTGTGGTTGTGGATTTTTAGGGTTTTGGATAAAGTTGATAGATATTTAGAGTTGTATATATATTTATTTATCTTCTACTTTTGGTTTTCCGCGTTTGATTCGAAATTATTGAGAATGACGCGTCGGTTTGATGGTTTATGTTATTTAATGCTTTTTTGGTTTGTCGGCGTTGTTGTCGTTTTGTGTAGAATAAGGTTTGCATCGTACTTTTTTGTTAATCGACGATTGGTGTTAATGAAAATAAATAGAATGAAAAACAAGTGTCGTCAATTATAATTAAGAGTCTGTGTATTCGCTAAACTGATTTACTAAGGTGTAGCTAGATAGGGAATTTTGTTGCCTTTTTTTTGTAAGGAAAGAATTTTCATGTGTCATGAAAGTAAAGTAATTTTTGCGTCTCTAATTTCTCACTTTTATAAAACAACGGGCCAGTATATGTTTATTGAAACAATAAAATTACAGTCGGAAAAAAGAAGAAATGTTTGTAACTTGTAAAAACGAGTGTTTTTTTATGAATGGTGGTGTAAGGGGAGTTAGGTTACTGAGTAGCTGAATGGAATTAAGAAAATGTTTAGCGGAACAATAATTGCTTCATTGCAGTATATTAAAGATTTGGACCGTAATATGATATCATATTTGACAGCTGGTTTGTCGGTCACAAAATGTGTTAGTCGGCACACCATTCTATATATATTAGCGACTTGAATGAAAAAATAAAATAAAAAATACAATTACTAAACTGGCATAAATGAATAAGGACATTGATACTTTTGGCAAAAACCCTTTTGGAAACTTTTTACCGAGATTTTTCAGATAATCCATTTTGTTTTTATCTTCGTTGTTGTCGCCTGGCTTACTTTTTTTAGACATATGCTTCTTCAAAATAGACAGTCAATAGTGACGACCTCTGTGTGCAGTGATTTCCTATTACTATTAGTGATCAATTTCCTATTACTGCCGTCAGCATATTATTTGTTGTCAATATGGAAACCGTCATCAGCCTGTTTTCTCTCTTCTATTCATATGTATTATCTAATCGGTCTTTGGCTGTTTGATTGTCTAGATGCGCAAGGGTCTGACAGTTCCATTCCGCTTTCACCACAGTGGCTTCTGCCGAAACCCGGGGACGATAAGACTGGAACTGTACCTGGGGTGTGTGACTGTATTATTATTATTATTTTTATTTTTTTTATTTTTTTATGTTAAATTCTATTTCTTTTGGTACTTCACCAAGTTAAAGATTTTAGCTTATGGTGTTCTTACTATTATACTCGCAGGAGTCTCACGCAAGTCCTTTTCCAACCTTTGCCAATCGTCAGGGTACTGTGAAGTCGCAAGGAAACAATGACCAGGCTCCTGATGTCCAGAAAAAGAAGGATGTGTTTCGTCCTTCCATGCTTGACAACCGTGAGCGCTGGCGTGATGAGGAGAGAGAGACAAACGCATCTGCTCGCAAGGATAGGTGGAGGGAGGGAGACAAAGAGCTTGGGGAAAACCGCAAGGTGGACCGTTGGACTGATAACTCTTCTGGGAGATACCATGGGGACGCACGGCGTGCACCATCTGAAAGATTGGCTGATTCCGGGAATAAGGATGCAAGTCATGATCCGCGTCGTGAGGGCAGATGGAACCCAAGGTGGGGTCCGGATGGCAAGGAAACAGATGGTCCGCGTGAGAAGTGGACTGATTCAGGGAAGGATGAATGGGATACCGACCATCCTCGACCATGGAGATCTAGTTCTGCTCTCAGTCGAGGAAAAACTGAGCCTCCTTACAATAGCCCAACCTCAAACAAACAATCTCCTATGCCGGTTCATGGTCGAGGACGTGGTGAAAATTATAATCCAACTTTTTCCATTGGTCGGGGAAAGGGTGGCTTTGAAGGGAACCCTATGAGTAATATTAGCAATACCATTGGTTCACACTCATCTTTTTCTGAAAAGAATGACCGATATGATGAGGAGTCCTCTTTTGTGAAATACAGCAGGGCAAAGCTGCTTGACGTGTACAGGGTGACTGATATGAGATCCAATGAAAGGATGTTAGATGGTGCCGTTCTGGTGCCTTCGCTTACACAGGAAGAACCATTGGAGCCTCTTGCACTTATTGCTCCCACTGCGGAGGAATTGGTAACTTTTGTGATCATCACTTTTGATCAATCATAATGCACTAGTATAGTCAATTTATATTTTGTTTCCTTGGCAGTTTATATTGAAGGGAATTGACAAAGGGGACATCTTAAGTAGCGGGGCTCCCCAAATTACTAAAGATGGACCTGCTGGACGTAACACCGGTGACATGCAGTCAAGAAGACCCAAATTTGGTACTTGCAATTTTGTATTAAAATTATTTAAATATTGCTTTTCAGTTTGTAATATGATATATGGCGTTTGTGAGCAGGAAGCAGAGAAGATCTACCTCATGCTTCTGACAACTATAAAGATGAGACAGCTGATGGTTTTAAAGGTAAGCATACAAGGCAGTATTGGCGTTTGTCTTATAACTTTTGAGAAACATTTTATATAACAATCTGAAGGTATATCAGTATATGCCGTGTGCATGTGAGAAACATTTTATATAACAATCTGAAGGTATATCAGCGATATTAAATGTTATCAAGGCAGTATATTAACATTTCTCACGCCACTCCTTACTAAAATATTTGTAAAATAAAACTCTAGCTGTTTGCAAGGTTTCCAATTGATTATGTATCATGACTGAACACCTAATAATTTATCATACATTAAGGCTTGGGGTTATATGATACTTACTGTTTATTGATTTTCCTTCAGAAACAGACTTTGGGGCATCTTATGCAAGGAACAATGACGTGGAAAGCACCAGAGAATCAAGAGTGCATGGAAACTCAGCTCACCCAGGGACAGCTTGGCGATCATCATCGTTTGGAGAACGATCACCAAGAACTGACATGAGCCGGTCTCAGCCTCAAAATAATACGACTAATAAATGGCAGGCTGGTGAGGATCCAGTTATTAGAAGGCAACCATCTGGACCTTTAGACAGAGAACAAGAACCAAGAATACTTTCCCAGCCATCTCCTGAAGACATGGTTCTTTTTTACAAAGATCCACAAGGTGCCATTCAAGGTCCTTTTACCGGCATTGATATCATTGGCTGGTTTGAGGCTGGATATTTTGGGATAGATCTGTTGGTGCGTCTTGCAAATACACCACCGGATTCACCATTTAGATTACTGGGTGATGTTATGCCTCATCTACGTGCAAAGGCCAGACCACCACCGGGTTTCAGTGCTGCAAAACAAGCTGAAATCGATGAGGAATCTAGCAAACAAAACTTGACCAGCTTCAGTAAGACTCACACTGGCTCAGTTGATAATACCATGATGAAAAGTGAACCCAGACATCCACATGGAACAACCAAGGAGGCGGAGAATAGGTTTATAGAGTCGCTGATGTCTAGTAACTTGGCTGGTGGCCTGCAGGAGAAGTTTGGTCTCTCTGAAGGTTAGTTCATATACCATCAAGTTTTTCATTAATACCATCAAAATAATCCTAATTTTGTGATATGTTGCTTTAGATATTACTTATGATCATTGTATTATTATGTATATTAAATTGATTAGCAAATATTTATTTTACACTACGCGGCAACTTAATATAGTGCAAAGGATAAAAAATTTAATATAGTGCAAAGGATAAAAAAATACTTAAATCAAACTATCTTAGTGCTAACACTCAGAGGTGCTCTAAAGTATATTATTATCTTGCTTTATGAATGAATGATAGTTTGTTTACTTTACAGGTATGCAGGGTCTTTTTGGGAACTCCAACTCTGTTCCTTCATTAGGAACAGAGAATGGGGATAACTTATACCAGTTGGCCCAGAGGATACAGCTTGAAAAGCAAAGACAATCTTCTAATCCTTACTCTCTTTGGTCCGGGAGGGATGCGCCATCTGTTGGCCCTAAAAGTGATATTAACCAGGATCCCACAATTCCAAGATCAAATGTACCGAATGCTGATGTCGTGTCCATCCTCCAGGGTTTGTCTGATAGGCCTACCTCTGCAGTCAACAGTGGAGCTACAAGTTGGTCAAATTTCCCGGTTCAAGGTGGATTAGACCCGCATCAAACATCCTTCGGGATCCACCAAAGACTTCAACAACAGAATCAACCTCCACTGGCAAATATTCATTCTCAGGGATTTAATAATCCACCTGGTCCGTTAATCCCTGAAAAGTTGCTTGCTTCAGGCCTTTCTCAAGAACCCCAACTTTTGAATTTACTGCAACAACAACAATACATGTCACAGTTGACACCTCAGACTCCTTTACCTACTCAACAACTGTCAATATTGGATGAATACTTGTTGCTTAAACAGCAACAGCAAAAGCAGGAGCTGCAGCAGCAACAGTTATTACAACAGCAACTGCTTTCCCAGATGCTTACTGAGCAACAATCTCAGCAGCAGTTAGCCAAGCAATCGTTTGGACAGATGCAGACGTTGGGTTTACCTGTTGGGAGCTCATCGTTGGAACGTCCAGGGTTTCAGCCTGCGCATGAAATGTTTCAAATGGGCTCACAAAAGCAAGTTCCCAATATTCCGGACACTCGGACTACAGACTTTGTTAATATGCCTCCAATTGTTACACAAGCTGACAATCGTATCATTGATTCTGATTTTTCATTACATTTGCCACATCAATTGGTGGAGGGTGCAGGTCATACTAAAGTGTCTGATGCTTTGCTGCCAGAACAAATCCAATTGAGAACTGACCAGAATACTTCAGCTGTGCCCTCTGTGGAAGCCCTTGATAATGTTATTGATGATTTCGAGGTTTCATCTGTTGATGCTCCAAAAGAAACCAAAGCTGTTGAAACACCTCAGGTTAAAAAATCTTCTGATAAGAAGTCAAAGAAACAAAAGTCCTCTAAGACAACATCTAAAACACAACAGCCAAAGCAATCTGAATCTGAAGTGAACAAAGTTACTGATGCTGAGTTTAATATGCCGAGTGTTCAGCAAGATATGCAACATGAAGCATATCCAGTAGATCACGGCAGTGTCTCTGATGATGCTAACCTACTATCTGAGAAAAAGAATGATGTTGGACTGTCGGGAACCACCCAACAACACAACACACAGGCACAGACAGGTCAACGAGCTTGGAAGCCTGCACCTGGATTCAAGCCGAAGTCATTACTAGAAATTCAGCAGGAAGAACAGTGGAGAGCACAGGCGCAGGCACAGGCACAGGCACAGGTAGAAATGAGTGTTACCAATATTTCTACATCTTTAGGCTCCATGAATGTATCTACCCCATGGGCTGGTGTTGTTGCAAATTCAGATAAAAGGGAGAATAAGATAGACTGGACCAGTTCTGAGCCTAGTGTTGCTGAGGGTTCTCTGAATCAGAAGAGCAAAAAGAGCCAGTTGCATGATCTTTTAGCTGGAGAAAATACGGGGAAACCTACTGAAAGAGAACCTGCAAGTTCTGACAGCAAGGCTCATGTCTCAGTGTTGCCTGTAACAGGCTCTCAGTCAGATTCAGTTGATGATGGAGACTTTATAAATGCTAAAGAAAGTAAAAAGAGTCGCAAAAAGGCTGCAAAAGCTAAAGCTGCAGCAGCCAAGGTTTCAGTGCCTGTTGCTGCTACTGAAATCCCTGTCAGTTCAAGTCCCAACGAGAAAGGAAAAAGTTCACGTCAGGCAGAGAGGGAACTATTACCAGCTGTTCCGTCTGGTCCTTCACTTGGAGATTTTGTCGTCTGGAAAGGGGATGCTGCAGCTTCTTCGCCTGCTCCGGCTTGGTCAACTGATTCAGGAAAGGCTGCTAAGAGCGCATCTTTGAGGGACATTTTGAAGGAACAAGAGAAAAAGGTTTCCTCTGGCCAGCATCAAACACCTACGCCAGCTCCTCAAAAATCTGCACCCCAGTCTACCCGTGGAAATGGTTCTTCATGGTCATCCTCCATGTCATCTCCTGCCAAGGCTGCATCCACCATCCAGATTACATCTCATGGCTCCTCTCAATCAAATAACAAAGTCGATGACGATCTGTTCTGGGGTCCAGTGGAACATCCGAAACAAGAAACAAAGCAGTATGTTTCTTTCTTCCCCGCTTTTGATATAACTTTCCATGTGTCAACGATGAATTTAATTTACTCTCTTGTGTTGCCTCTGGTAAATTGGACTGGAGGATGACCATAACTTTTGCTAGTTGTTACATGAATATAGTTTTAAGATGCAAAATCATTACAATACATTGTTATTTAACAGATATAGGTCATGCTAATCTAACAGGTGTTCTCAAGTAATCTGATGGTTTCTAGTTTTCTTTCAGTATTAAGGTTTTTGGTGGCTGTATGCCAGTATTTGGTAGCTCTTTTGCATTCAACAATGTTGTCACATGATTTATATGCGACTGGTAAATGTGCTTTTCTTATGTTTGGAAACATATTCTTCATTCAGGTCAGATTTTCCTCAACTTGCAAGCCAAGGTGGTTGGGGGAAGAAGGCTCCTGTAAAAGGAATTTCTGGTGAAACTACTTCCTCATCTCCTGCATTGAAGGGGAAAAGAGATGTTCTAACTAAACAATCTGGTATATTGACTTTGATCATAATGAATGTCATGCTAGATAATGAATTTACTTATTGGTATATAACTGCTTACCGTGATTCTGCAGAGGCAGCGGACTTCAGAAATTGGTGCGAAAGTGAGTGCATCAGGCTTATTGGATCTAAAGGTATTGCAATCTGAAGTGATCTATTTTAATTTCTGTTGTTGCTTGTATCTGTTGTTGCTTGTATCACTATGAACTTAGATATTTCAATGGGTCAGTGTCAGGTTAGGATCTTGATGTGATCAGATTCATAACTGAATTAAATGCATTGTGGAATGACCATCTGGTCTAATTTGGTAGATCCTGAGTCATATTGACCCATGTCTGCACCTTCTATTTCACGACTCTCCCCTCATTACAATATGCAGAAATATTTTTCTGGACTTGTATATGAGATTTTAGTATCGTGGGTCCATCTTAGTATTGATCCGCCAATTGGGTTGGCCTATTGGATTGAAGTATCAAGTTTTTTTTTGTTTTCCGATAATAGATTGGATCAGATCTAAAGGTCAAGAAACATGCCCTACTTTGATTATGAGATGATGTGGACCATCTATATTAGCATGATAACTAAACTAAATAATGCATTAAGTTTTTTTGAATGAATAATATTATAAGTTTATAACTTTCTGGTGTTTGCATAAACTGCCATTAGGGCAAATGAGATATAGTGAGGAATTTTCTGTTATATAATTCAAAATTATTCTCGATTGACCTATGCTCCCTATTAATTGGCATACGAAGTTAGGTTTTTTAAAACTTTGATTACACTTGGTATTTGATAACAACAAATATGTTATGCTTGAGCAGTTGAGCTTTGTGATGGCGATAATTTGCTCTCTTTTGTGTCTACGACTTCTTATGCACCTAATATTGCCAGTGATACTCGGCAAACATTATCCATTGGGACATAATATTATACAGGGTATATGTGAAGTTGCACACGCTCTTGATATCTATACAAGACATTTACCAATCTTTCCTCTTCTTTTTTCAGATACAAGTTTCTTGGAATTTTGTTTGAAGCAGTCTAGATCAGAAGCAGAGATACTGCTGAAGGAGAATCTAGGATCTTATGACCGTGATTATGCCTTCATTGACAAGTTCCTTAACTACAAGGATTTTTTGCCTTCTGATGTCCTCGAAATTGCCTTCCAAAGCCGAGGCGACTACAAGGTTTCAAGAGATGCTGACCTTGGTAGCAACAATGCAGATGGTGGGCCCATCAAGGTTGTGAGTAAGAAGAAGGGCAAGAAAGGGAAAAAGATCAGTTCAGATGTTCTAGGATTTAATGTTGTTAGCAACCGGATCATGATGGGGGAGATTCAGACCATTGAAGACTAGAAGACGGCTTTGTTTTGTTCATTGTAGCTGTAAATACTTTATCCCCAAAGATATAGAGCTGACTGTAAATGACTTAAGTTTAGGCTTATCCGCACATGGCTTTTATTATTTTGTTCTCCGTTTATAGAGCTGACAGGCAGTTACTATGTAATGTTGGGTTGCTCTAGCAATTTTGTGAACTAACTCTCAACCCAAAAGCAATGTTTCAGGGTTGGTTTTATTTATGTTACATCTCAAAGTTAACAATCCGAGACTTCTTTTTTGGTTATTTTGATTTGTTGAACTGATTTGATTGTTGGCTTGAAATGTACTCTTTCTTGCAACTTTTTGAATAGTTTCAAAAATGGCTGGCGAGGGATGCAATTTTTCAAGACTAACGCGCTTGCGGATTTAATGAATTCTCAAGGATGCAAATAGCTTGGCGAAGTGTTATTATTAAATAATGTTTTGGTCTGGTCTTGGGCAAATCGTGCTTAACTGGCTTCAACGCTATTGTGTTATCCAAACCCTAGTCTAACTCAAAAGTTGTAACTAGTGCGCGCGTGCGTGGCCTAAAACTGCTTTTAGGAAGAGTATAAAATGGGAAGTAGAGGAATCACATCTTTTGTCCATCAATGTTTAAGTTTTAAATGGGAAGTAGTGCATAATACACCACATTTTTCAATAGTATGTTACATTGTTGTGACTATACCGCTATTGGTAAACCATCATGATATTGACTATATGCACAATTTTAACCTCTATGATTAGCTTCATCAAGCTGGTGAAGGTAAACACTAATAGGCAAAGGTAAATATCATGAAAGGTGATACACTATGCATACTCTCTCACCTAAATGCTTTAAAGTGCACTCTTTGAGTTTTCATGCTTTTATAGAAAAAACTTTCTCGAAAGCCCATTTACTATATATTTTTTACTTTCTTTCTCACTTTCCACACCTCCATAGCCGATTAAAGCCTTGACATCTCTAATTTTGTTATGTTTTACATTCTAAAAATCATATCATTCAATCCAAATACTTCCTCTTTAATTTGAGATCGATTTCGACATGGTTTCGAGTTGTATTTCAAAAACTCAAAATGAAATCGATAACCCGCGAAATTCTACGATACCTTCGCGGCTATCTACGATGCGATATATTTGCCAGTTTTTCTCATCCACCTGCTATGGTATCTGAGTAAACTATCACGCCAGTCACGTCAATCTCGTCGCTTATAAGATATACCGCGATGTTGGTGATAAATATTCAAAATCTTATCACGTGCCTAGACTAGTTGTATATATTAAACACCAACCTTACTCCCCTCAACACTCTATCTATGACTAACATTTATATATTTTTCATACATACATGATACATGCCTTTCAACGCTACACAATGTTTTCAGCATAAGTTTTGATCACTTCACGTCTGTAGATGGTCGAATTGGTACTCTTCGTCCTATTTATCTTCCTTGTTTGGGGTTTAACCTCAGGCTCGATTACATATTTTTCAAGAGAACTTGATTAATTAAAATGGATTTAAAACATTAGCTTATGATGATTATATTGTCAATATATTGTCTTTGTTTTTTATGATTATATCTTATAGTTGAAATGATTAAGAGGATCATATGATACATATCATTATAAGTACTCTTACAAAGTAGAAGTTGATTATATATGTGATGATTATTAAATATTATTGGTATTTGAGACTATATGTTAAATATGTTGTTTATATTTATTTTGATGTAGTATGTGGCTTGATTTATTTACTTGTTATAAATTCTTAATATTTATAGCCGATGAAGACTTTAGACCGATATATGTCTTGTGACTTGTGATTGTGTTGTGATTGTTGATTTCAGCATGATTTAATGCCATTTGGTTTCTTATAGTTTTCGGAAAAGTCCTCAATGTTGAGTTGTATTTTTTATAAGCTTTCTTTTATATATTTTTTTTTAACGGCGAGTTAGTAGTTAGTCTCCGAGCCCACAGTGACATCCAATTGGGCAGTATGTGAGCCCTTGAAGGTCTATGGTGAGACTCGAACCTGAGACCTCTCCAAGGAAACCTCCCCAAGATTACCCTTGGTGGCCAACTGAGCTAGCCCAGTTGGTTAAAGCTTTCTTTTATATGATTGTTATTTTAATTTCTAAGTACCTAGACTAGTTGTATTTCAATTTCAAAAACTGTAACAAGAATCGAGCTTGGAGCATTTGGATACTAGCTTGGATTTTGGATGAGGCGTTTGAGATTTTGGTAAACACTTGGTCAAGATCAGATTCTTGACGTAAGTGGGAGCCATTTGGACGTCTTGCTTAAAATGTTCTACCTTGTCCCTAGATTGACCCTTTGTTCTTAGTGTGGTCTTGGTATTTTTGATTTTGAAGCATGGAAACTCAAAGAGTGCACTTATGAAACACTTGGGTGAAAAAGAGTGCATGTATAGCACATAGTATAGCACCTTTCATCAAATTTTCGTAGGCAAATTGGCAACAAAGAAGAATTGTAACATAAACGAAAAAATTTGACAAATAAGGTGTTTTGGATACTTTTTTGCTCCTAAAAAACATAAGTATAATCTTTTTACAATAAAACTCATGACACCTAGTTTATAATAATAAGATAATAGTATACATACACAATCTCTAAATATCAAAATGACATATATACTTAAAATATTAGTTTTGAATGCATGATGTACAATGTAGTTAAAATATGTTTTTGGTAAATATCTCTTTATCATTATTGTGTTTAAGTTGAGTAAATATATAATTGCCCTTGTAATAAAAAATTGATTCTTGTGCCAAAATAACATAGTACTTGTCTTTAAATTGTCAAAATTGAACTTGTGATACTTCTTATATCTTAAAGTTATTACAATTCTTGGCAAACTATATGATCAATAAAACAACACTCTTACAACAATAACATGTTGGTAACATTTCATTACCAATTCCATTTTTAAAGTAGCACTATATTATACATTAGGCGTGCGGACGACATCGTTTTAGGCTGAAAAACTACGAAACAACATCGTTTTTGGATATAGCGTGTCGTTTTGTTGTTTGGTAGTTTGTTGGACTGCGTTCGTTTTTGGGTTATAATTGGTTCGGCGGATGTTATTTCTTGGCTCGGGTTCGTTATAAACTAGGCAGTGACGAGCGGCGGTGTACTAAGCACGCATTCCATGTGTCGTCTTCACTACATAACACATGCACATCTCTCTCTCCTTAAATATATACACATAGGCTGGGTTAGATATGAAGGAGTGGTGGTTGTTTTATGGTTTCCGCGTGATTTCTCTTTTCAAGATTTTGGGTGTTAACAAACTAATTGGCGGTTGTATCATTGATAGGAGGTCACAAATTAAGAATATGTTTTTTGTTGTTTTTGATTTGTGTAACTTTGATGATGTTTTAAGTGTTTAAGATTTTGGAAAGGGTGTATTGCATGTGGTGTTTGGACTACATGTGTTGTTTAGAACTGCTTCTAGGTTTTTTTAGCCGATAAGAATTCCTTGACTTCTCCTCTCTAGGGTCAGAGGAGAGAGAAAGTCTAAAAATGGATACAAGCAACAACAACCATGGCTGGACATGGGTAATTGGAAAAAAAAAAAAAATAAAAAAATAAATAAATAAAAATCAACAACCACAAACCACAAGAAATCACCTTTTATTTCACTAATTTCCCGGAAAACTGAAACAAGGAAGTCATGCAGGAGGTGTTTAAAAGGTATGGCCAGGTTAATAACGTTTATATTGCACGGAAAAGGAACACCCAGGGAAACAGATTTGGATTTGCGTCATTTGCCAAAATAACCAATACGGTGGCATTTGAAAAGAAGTTGAACACAATCTGTATCGGAATCCAGAGGGTGCGTTGCAATGTTGCTCGCTACCAAAAGAAAGACTATAACTCAAACTTCAATAACATGAAATCCAAATACCCTGTTACCACAAACCGTGACAACAAAAAACCTACCATCATATCCAACGCCACCAAACCAGGAGCTTCATTTGCAGATGCACTCAAAGGTATAAACCCATACCATAAACCACAATCACCCACAAGAATAAATCCGATCCTACCGCCTCCACCAAACAATAGAACAAACTCTTCAATCATCATTGAACTTCATTCCATCGTTAGTGCCAATCTCACACAGAACTTAATCATTGATGAGGGTTTCCTTGACTTCTCAATAAAATACCTCGGGGGACTACACCTTCTTATCATTTTTAATGACCAAAAAAGGGCTGAAAAAGCACTCACAAACAAGACTCTCACTACCCACTTTAAAACCCTCAAACCTTGGTCATACAATATCCGTATTCAAGATCGTGTTACTTGGCTCTCTATATCCGGTCTCCCACCTCACCTTTGGTTAACGAACGTGTTTTCTTCCATTGCAGAAAACTGGGTCGGGTCCTCATTCCAGAAGAATGTAGCTCGAGACAATTCAATCGGTCACTCAGAAAAGTGTGTGTCCTCACAACACAAATGAACTTCATAAAAGATATGGTGCATGCACCAATAGGCAGCGAGTTCATACCCATTCGGGTTTCGGAAGTTGATGGTGAGATTGACTCACTCTTCAATGGATACACACTCACCTCTTCTATTTTCGGTAGCTCAAATGGCGATATTGAAGATGGCGACGATTCCGGTGAAGATTCTGATGAGAATAGTGAAGAAGAAGATGGACCACTAGGGGCTACAAACGAGGATACTTTTTTGGAAAATGCTGGTGTACCAAGAAACTCTGACACTGGTCCAGAAATCCCTTCTGAAGAAGAGTCAACATCAAATTTGGGAAAACAAGACAAAGACAAAACCAACCCCTTACATGGGCCTGACTCAATGCCTAAAACAATACCTGTAAATGTTTGTGATACCCAAGGTAAGTCAACCGTACCCTACCTCTATCAAGATGTTTCTCATGAAACACTTCCTACCCCACACTCGCAAGTGGCCTCACCCAATACTACTAATTCCACCAATCAAACCTTGGCCTGATACCTTAATAAAATAAGGTCCAAAAGAAACACCCCTCAATCTCTTGCAGGCTCACAACAAGCTGCCACTAGCCCAACACCAAAATATAAATCCATTAGGAAAACCACTATGGTCCACACAAAGCAAAGGAACCATTCTGTCCCAGCATCATCCTCATCCAAGTCTCTGTTACACCACACAAAGTAGAAGAGGTATGCTTCACTTCGCTTAATTGATCCATTAAATGGTATTACACCACTCCCTAGGAAAAAGAAAGCTACCTCTTCATCTCAACGTTCCAAACCAACATCCTCCTCTTCTTCCGAATCATTGGAGGTTAACAAAACCATGGAGGTTGGCAACGCCCTAGGATTTAACATGGTAGGAAAAGAAAAAGTTGTTGCCCATGCACTGGGTACTGGATTAGACGAAAGTTTCCAATGAATATCCTATGTTTAAATATAAGAGCATTGGGTGTCTTGCCCACAAGTTATTCAATAACTCGGTCCACGTCAGCATCCACAATAACTTGGCAAGTTATTCAATAACGTGGCAGTGTCTTAACTCACAATAACTCAGCAAGTTATTCAATAACGCGGCAATAACTTGGTAGGCGGTGTCTTAACTTGGCAATAACTCGGTCCACGTCATCTCCACGTCACAATAACGTGATTTTGTGGGCAAGACACCCAACGCTCTAAGGGGGTTAGGGGAAGACCACAAGCGTAGTTGGGTTAGAAGACTATGTCTAGAAAATAAAATTCACTTCTTGGGGTTACAAGAATCAATGTCGAATGAGGATAACCGATCTTGGGTCCAATCCATGTGGGGTCATTCTACATTTGAGTATGCATTGAATAAGGCAAATGGTAAATCGGGAGGAATTGTTGCCATATGGGACACATCCAAGCTTCATATGACATCATCCATAGTAGGTGACGGGTTTCTTGCACTCACAGGAAAATGATTCTCCATTGACAGTGACTGTCTTTTCATTGTAGTATATGCCCCACAAGCTCTAAACAGAAAGAAGAAGCTTTGGCTTGATATTGAGGCCCTTGTCCAATCAGAAAATTGCCTCTCTGTTGTCATGGGAGACTTTAATGAAGTTCCGAACGAAAATGAACGATTGGGTTCTCGCTTCTGTCGTCGAAGTGCATCGGTTTTTAATGAGTTCATCTTATCCGCAGGTCTCCTAGACTCACCAATGGGAGGTATGCGTTTCACACGAATGAATAGTCTAGACTTGAAGTTAAGTAAGATCGATAGAATTTTGGTTTCCAAACACGTCATGGATAGGTGGCCAAATTCTCATACTTTGGCTCTCACTAAAGAGTTTTCGGATCATTCTCCTATCATTCTCATCAACTCGGTAAATGATTATGGTCCAACACCTTTCAAGTTTTACAACTCTTGGTTGCAACATAATGATTTTTGCACAATCATAAACGATTCCTGGTCAACTTTGATCAACTGCCATTCCACCAATCCAGCAGTCAAATTTAAACTTAAGCTCAAACACCTCAAATATAACCTTAAAAATTGGAGAAGTTCCATAAATGCCACCGAAACAGCAGCAGCCCAAGAACTTCGAGAAAAAATAGATGAAATTGATCGAAGGGCTGAGTTATCTCCTCTCTCGGTTATGGATGTGGATGTGAGAATGGAAACGGTTAAAATGCTTGCTGAAATGGAGCATCGTAAACTCAAAGATCTTAGACAAAAAGCTAAGATCAAATGGGATCTAGAAGGTGATGAGAACTCTAGCTTTCTTCATGGGATCATCAATAACAGAAGAAACCGTTCAAGAATAAATGGGTTGGCTATCGAAGGAGAGTGGGTGACAGATCCCATTCTCATTAAATCACATGTTCTTCACTCCTTTGAAACTAAATTTACAGAACCAACACACAATAGACCTTCTTTCTCCAGCAACCTTTTCAAGCAACTTACCCCACATGAAAACCTCATTCTTGAAAGTCAGATTTCTTTCCAAGAAATAAAAAATGCCGTATGGGATTGTGGTGGGGATAAGGCCCCGGGACCAGATGGGTTCACCTCCAAACTCATAAAGAAGCATTGGAACCTGTTGAGTGAAGACATTATTACGTATGTTAATGACTTCTACCACTCGGCCTTAATTCCTCGAGGTTGTAATTCTTCCTTCATCACCCTTGTCCCTAAAGTTGATGACCCGTTAACCATAAGCGACTTTAGCCAATAAGTTTAATTGGATGCCAGTATAAGATAATTGCAAAAGTCCTTGCAAATCGCCTTGCCCAAGTCATTCCTTCGGTCGTGGGTGATGTGCAAATGGCATTCATTAAAGGTAGGCAGATTATTGATGGACCCCTTTTGGTAAATGAGATAATTTCATGGGCTAAAAACACAAGAAAAAACTTCTCTTAAAAGTCGACTTTGAGAAAGCTTTTGACTCATTAAGCTGGTCCTTTTTGCAATCAATCATGGCTCAAATGGGTTTTGGAGAAAAATGGAGGAAATGGATTCACTCTTGCCTAAATTCAGCATTCGTCTCGGTTCTTATCAATGGATCCCCAACTAGCGAATTCAAGCTCGAAAGGGGGCTTAGACAAGGTGATCCTCTCTCCCCTTTCCTATTTATTTTGGGAGTTGAGGCCTTAAATGTAGTGTTTTTAGAGACAAGGAACAAAAGCATCTTCCTAGGTGCTGAAGTCGGAAAAGATAAAATTCCTATATCACACCTCTAATTTGCGGATGACGCACTCATTATTGGTCATTGGTCACTTCCCAATGCTAGAAACTTGTCAAGAATCATTACATGTTTCCTTCTTGCTTCCGGTCTCAAAATAAACTTTAATAAGAGCAAACTTTTTGGTATTGGGGTTTCGTCAAGTGAGCTCAATTCCATAGCAAGCTCTATTGGTTGCCAACCATCTCTGCTCCCTTGTACGTACTTGGGGCTGCCCATTGGTGCAAACATGTCAAGATGCTGTAATTGGTCTAGTTTGACTGATAGATTTCAAAAGCGGCTCTCAAATTGGAAAACCAAAACACTTTCTTATGGTGGTCGCCTTACACTTATAAAATCCGTCCTTTGTAGTCTAGGGGTCTACTTCTTCTCCACGTTTAAAGCCCCGATTTCCATTGTAAAGAAGCTCGAAAGCATCCGTAGAGATTTCTTTTGGGGTGGTAGCTCGGATACAAAACTTGGATTGCTTGGGATAAAGTAATTGGCCCACGTGAGCAAGGAGGCCTCGGTATCGGTAGCCTTAAAATTTTCAATCAAGCAATGTTAGTGAAATGGTGGTGGCATTTTCTTTTAGAAGAAAATGCTCTATGGAGGAAAATAATTGTCTCTATCCATGGCACTTGCGGGGGCCTTAGGATGGACTCCGCATCTCCATACAAGTCGGGTCCGTGGTATCACATCATGCGGTTGAAAGATGAATTTTCAACATACGGGGTTACCCTCCCCTCAATCTTTAAAAGAAAAGTAGGAAATGGCGCATCCACTCGGTTTTGAGTTGATCAATGGCTTGGCGGTCCGCCTCTTTGCTCCACATTCCCGAGGCTATACATGTTAGAAACTAACAATCTTTGTTTTGTTTGTGATCGGGCAACAAAAATATCTCCGAATGTCGTTCCACCTGGTTCGTCTCAAAGTCCATCAAGCCAACTGGACATCCCTCACCCTCCTGGTCTTACTTTTTCGTGGGCTTGGTTGAGGCCACTAAGATCAGAAGCTGAAAGAGATGAGCTTTCTGAATTGATTAGCCTTCTGTCTAGCCTATACTTAACCTCTGAAAATGATTACTGGGAATGTACCATTAGTGACAATAGAGTCTTCTTAGTCAAAAGTATGCGATCATACATCTCCAACCTTCATTACACCGCAAACCCGCAGCCGTATAGGTGGAACAAAGCTTTACCCATCAAAATAAACATTTCCTCTTGGAGAATCCTTAATGAAAGACTACCAACCCGGTCCAACCTAGACCAAAGAGGCATTGATCTTCACTCGACACGTTGCCCCGTCTGTGACAATGACA
Organism: Artemisia annua; assembly: GCA_014162995.1. Taxonomy (NCBI): domain Eukaryota; kingdom Viridiplantae; phylum Streptophyta; class Magnoliopsida; order Asterales; family Asteraceae; genus Artemisia; species Artemisia annua. Next base: position 263,510 of record LBNU01007188.1, read on the forward strand.
TTGAAACAGAAGTTCATCTCTTCATCTCCTGTGAAATAGCCATAGAGACTTGGTCTAAAGTGTTAACGTGGTGGAAAATTCAAAATATCATGATAACAACTCTTTTAGATGAGATGCCTGTAAGTGTTCAAAATATCATGATAACAACTCTTTTAGTTGTCCCCCTGGTTTTGAACACCTAAAAAACGCAGGTAAGTGTTCATCATCTAGCTCTGTTCAACCCAAAACAAGTAAGTGTTCTACTTCCTTTCAAAAATACAGAAAAAAAGATGTTAGGGGGATATCTATTATACATGAGATGTCTAGATTAATTGAGGTAGGAGAAAAGTTGGGTTATGATGTCAAAGGTTGTCATGAATCGTTACATAGATTGATTGATGGAATTGGAGTATCGTTGGTGGATCGATGAACGTTCTTTCTATAAATGTTCGAGGCACCAAGGAAAGAAAGAAACGTGTATGGATAAAAGAGTTGTGTTTTAATAACAATATTCACTTTCTCGGGGTTCAAGAGTCAAAAATGACGCGTCTTGAACTGTTCCGTATTAAGTCCATGTGGGGCAATTACGCGTTTGACTATGCTTGTAGTATGTCTCGGGGTAGATCTGGTGGATTGATTTCTGTTTGGGATCCTAATTACTTTGTGAAAGATCAAATCTGGTGTGACGATTGTTATATTATTGTCCAAGGAAAATGGGCAAATTCAGACGATGTATTCTTTATGATAAACATATACGGTCCACATGAGATGCCTGCAAAATCTTCTTTGTGGTCCCGAATGTTGGATTTTATTGCAACTCATGAAGGTCACTTTATTATCTTTGGAGATATGAATGAAGTTCGTGATGAAAATGAACGGTATGGTACAGTTTTCTCAAGGCTTGAAGCTCAAACATTTAATTCGTTTATTGAAGATGCAGGTTTGATCGATTTACCTTTGGGAGGTCGGTCATATACGTGGATGAATAAGACGGGCACGAAGATGAGTAAATTAGATCGGTTTCTTGTATCCAATTCTGTGATGGATGAATTTCCAGATTTTAAGGTTACGGCCTTGGCTCGTGGGTGGTCAGATCACATTCCGCTAATGCTTCGTAATGAGAAGGTGGATTATGGTCCTATTCCTTTTAATTTTTTTCACTCTTGGATTCAACGTGATGGTTTTGAGGAGTTCATTAAATCTGCCTATCAAGAATGTCCTCAAGGTGATTCAAACCAATGTCTAACATTTCACGAAAAATTAAAGTATATTAAGCAAAAAATAAAGGCTTGGATTCACAATGCCAAACAAGGTGATGTATCCCGTTATCAGGAGGTTAAATTGAGGCTGATCGAGATTGAGGAAAAAATTGATGAGCGTGTTGCTTCGGATGAAGAAAGACAAGAAAGGATGAACTTGTTAAAAGAATGTGATGACTTAAACAAGTTGGAGCAAATGGATACGTTTCAAAAAGCTCGAGTCAAGTGGGATGTCGAAGGAGATGAAAATTCCAAAATTTTTCATCGGATGTTGAAACAAAAAAGGCATCAACAAACGGTGAAAGGGATAATGATAAATGGTGAATGGGTCACAAATCCTCAACATGTAAAAATGGCGTTCATGAATTTCTATAAGGAAAAGTTTGATGATCACGCGTCCACTGTGAATTTTTCACCTGTCACACCTCAATCGAGGCTTAATGAAGTAGAGTGTAGTGCTTTGGAATGTAGGGTGACTATGGACGAGATAAGGGCAGCCGTTTGGGACTGCGGAAGTCAAAAAGCTCCAGGTCCGGATGGATTTTCTTTTCTTTTCATCAAGACGTATTGGGAGATTTTCAAGTATGATATTGAAGCTTCTGTGGTAAGTTTTTTTGNGGCTTGCCGATTGGTTCTACATGAATTTTTGGAATTCCAATTGGCCAATCTTGTGATTGGATCGGTTCGTGGTAAATTGTCGTCATGGAAAGCCAATTTGTTATCCATTTGGAAGTAGATTAACATTAATCAAGCCAGTGTGTTGGGAGTATTGCATTAATTATATGTCAATATGTTAAATGTCCTGTGAATCCGTTCCTTATAATTTAGCAAATCTAATTCGGGCTTCTTTCTGTTTGGGGTGGTAGGTGGGATCAGAAGAAATGGCGTGGTTAAATGGGTATGTTTGGCCGCTTTTGATAAGTGGCTTAGGTGTGGGGAGTTTGAAAGCGTTCAAATCGCTCTCCTTTCAAAATGGAAGGTGGCGTTTGGTTAATAACCGGATTGTTCTTTGGGGCTTGTGTGATCCAAGAGCTATTCATGGGGTAGATGCGGGAATGGATGGTAAAGGGATCCAGCAACAAAGGACGGAAATGATGGGGTACCAAAATTGTTACGGGCTCGTATTCTCAGTTAAACTGCGAGAGATCATTATCCCTATGTCTACGTTAGGTCGTAAGGGTAGGTTGTGGTTCTTCGGTTCGTTTTTGATGGATAATGGTAGGAAATGGTCCACTGCACTTAAGATATAACAGACTGTTCCCATCTGGATTTCATGCAAAAAACTGCTTTATAAGAGGATAGGATTTCGAATGGTTCTTGGTCGTGGAAATTGGACTAGACAAATCTGTAGGGGGTCGAAATGAAGAAAGCTTTGTTGTCTATGGTGGCTGAGATAGGAAATTTAGCCTGAGTAATCATCCATGATTCTTGGCATGGGATATTGACCCGGAATGGCTTTTTTCGGGTGAACGCACGAGAAACACACATTGATAATTGTCTTCTTCCTTCGTTAAGTCCAACCACTAGATGGAACAACTTGTTGACTCGAAAGGTAATATATTTTTATGGCGTCTTGTTTTGGATAGATTACCAATCGTTGGATTTATCTATTCGGGGCTTAGAGATTCCGTTATTACGTGCCCCTTCTTGCAATGTGGGAGTGGAATCTAATGAATCACATTTTCTTTGGTTGTGATAGCTATTGCGTTTGGAGGTTAATTCGGGTGTGGACGACGTCTCATGCACACGTTTTCTTCTTGCTCGAATGGCTTCAATGGGTAGAGGATTGGAGAGCCTCAAAGGATTCAAAAGATCGAGTGTATGTTATTCTTCCTCGACTTTGTGGATGTTGTGGCGTTATCGAAATTGTGTCACATTTAACACTCATTCTATGAGGAAATGTGATATTTTGGATAACATTCGTCTCTTTTTCTTTTTCTTGGCTTAAATGTAGAGGTCATAAAGTTCATTGTTGGAACTCTTGGCTAAACCACCCTTTGTAATTGCTTCTCTAGCTCCTTGCTAGAATGTTTTTTTTTTTGTATATATATAATCCACCGTTCAAAAAAAAAAAAAAAAAAAAAAAAAAAAAAAACTTTTTAAGTGCTCTTATCCTTGCGGATAGAGTCAATCTGCCGAGCCACAATGTTTCCCTCTTTGACGCGGTAGTCCAATCAACTTTCTGGTTCCTGTGGAAATTTAGGAATGACATGGTATTCTCGCTTAAATGGCCCTCGAGAGATCTCATTCTCAATGACATCAAGCTCGCTTCCTTCAATTGGGTATCTTCTAGAGTTAGAAAAGGTAGGCTTAATTGGATTGATTGGGTTGTTAACCCATGTAATACTCCATGTAACTGATTGTTCTGGCTTCTAGCATCTTGCTGGTTTGCTTTTGTTATTTATATAATATCTCTGCTTTTCAAAAAAAAATATTAATTTGGTGCAACTTGAAGCTTCGATTTATGTTCAACCTTTATTAAGGGCATTTTTTGTCGTTGTCAATTTGTGTAAATTTGATGATGTTTAAGTGTATAACATTTTGCATAAGTTGTATTGCATGTGGTGTTTGGAACTGCTTCTAGATTCTTTGTTACTTGATTTGGTTAAATTTTTGTAGTTTCATTTATGATGGCCTTTTTTACGCATCCAAATCGTTTGGCGCTTTTATATTTTACTTTCATAAAGGAATATGAGTTACCCCCAATGACATATTACTATATCTAATATAGAGCGTCGGATTTGGGGTTTCGTGTCGTTTCCACTAAAAAGTGTTTTTCCCTGGGCTATGTGCTTAGCCCAAATCCGTGGCCCAAAAGAAGGTTTGTTATCAGGTGGACCAAATAAGAAATCGGAACTGTGGCTTTCTATTGGTTCTTGCATTAACAATTCCGCTCACATTTTTTTAATGCTAAACTTTGTTGCCCTTATTTTGGGTCCACAGGAAATATACTCAGTCCCGTTTTCTTTTTATCATTTTTTTTTTTTTTTTTTGCTAACAAGATTTTGCCACTCTTTTTTCTAGCCTTTTTGCTTGTATCACCTCTTTTTCTTTGTGTTGTTTATATATTTTTTTGAGATACTTTGTGCATAATTTTATAAGCAAAACTAGGACCATGTACATCTTAAATTATTGTTCATCTGAGTACAAATTCACAGCCGAAAAGCCGATCAACGACATCATACAACGCCCCGCCATGACGGATCGCCGCCCACCTCGTTGCTAGTATTAGAGGATAGAATGTGTTGGTAGGCCCGAGCCTGTCTGTGGGCTTAGGCGGATTTACAAAGTTACCTATGTAATCTATAAATAAATGGGGTTAACATCATTCAACAGCTAGATTAGCCGAAATGACATGTCTAAAAAAGGTGTTGGTTGCTCATCAAAACTATTTATCTTTTACAAACCAAGTAAATAATAAAAAGAAGTCAAGCATTCATATATAACATGATTTGAAGGACACTCTCAACAAAACCTCATGTATAGCTCAGCAAAGTGCAAACCACACCATCCACATTCAGTATGCCGGCCATGCTTCGAAAACTAGCTAAGGCAAACACACCATGACGATACTATAAAAGTCGCACACTTATATTGTCAATAATGTTATTAAAAAAAATTCTTATAGATAACAGGCAACTAAATCTAGGTGCCTAAACACAAGGAGCCTAATAACTTAACTTGCTTATACAAAACTTTCACCAAAAGGATCAGTACAGAAAGAATGTTACAAGATTGTTATGTTAGTGATGATTGAGGCTTTTCATTCAGCTCTAATGAATCTTGCTCAATATGAAAGACTTTGATATCACAAAGCGTTCCACCAGCTTCATCAGCAAAGCTAATTTTCTTTCTTTCTTTTTGTACAGGCTTTTCCACAGTTGAGCTGTCCGAAGCAGCATCAACAGAAGCAGAAGTGTTTTTGTCCTCGTTCAGTTTCTGCGCATATAACAGAAAAATCAAGACCAAACTTAATTAGATTTTAGATGCACAAAGACCTTCTAAAATCGCTCTATTAGAAAAATTGGATTACTACTGTAATAATGTTGTGGGCGACATGACCGGACGTTTGCTAAAAGTTCCCATTTTGACCAGTTACACACCAGTCCAATTTGCCACACTTACATACGACTTTTCTGACGTTGTGTTTTTGTATTATATTTTGGAGAAAAAGTGACGGGAGTAAAAGGAAGCTTCAATAAACTTTCTTTTTACAATTTTTAATCAGGGAGAAAAGGAAAAGAATCGATGATTTAAAAAGGGTTCTTTGACAGAATAATTCTCACGTTTGGGAAGAAACGAAAGGAAAGTGGGGGAAAGAGTTTAGAACTTGACGTAATGACAACACCCTTATTTAAGAGCTTTAAAGTAATCGACTATGTACATGAGAAGGGCATAATTATAAGGGTTCTTTCTCCCCTTTTCTTTTATTTTCCTTTCGTTTAAAACTCTAAGTTATACAAACATTATGGTACTAGCTGAAAACTAATTTCTAAATGTGGCCATGCTTATCAACTCTTAAATATTCAGGTGAAACAAGCTACTCTAATTTTTGTGATTTAAACTGATTTGGGATGTTTGTGATAAAGAGATACGAACCATGATTTTACAGAAACGATCGCAGTCCCTCGACATCATGGACAACCACCTTTTTGCTGTTTCTTCAGTTTTTGTTGCACTCTTGATAGCTGATTTCACCTGTCAAATATGTAATGATGATAGTTAGATACTGCATGAGTCATGAGTGTATGGTCTTAGAGGTGGCAATCGCAACTTATGAACTTATGATTTGGATTGTGCTTTATCTCGCAAGGGCCAAATCAAAAACAATTAGCTAAAGGGAAAGCATGTCAAACAAGTTAAAAGTCGCCTAAAGTATATTTCTAAGTACTAATCCATACAGCCTCCTATCAAGTTGTATCAAATTTTCAAATCATTATTTGTGATAATCTTGGTTTGTAATCATAATTGATGCCTTAATTATCTATTTTTACATAATAAAAATAGAAATGTTATTGGGTTAGACTAGTATGTTTTGACCATTGCCCCACCTACCCAACTTGCCACCTCTTAGTATATGTGTGCATATGGTTTGATATTAACTAAACAAATTGTGGGTCAGTGTCAGTGTTAGTGTGTATATATCAGTAAAAGCTGCATAGTTCTAGTTATTAAATACCTCATCTGCCTCATTTTTCGCAGATGGAGGACGATACGCTTCATAAAGCATTTTTTCTTCAGCAATGACCCTCATGGAATTCAGTTCACTTATTAGTTTTGATGCAAGAGATTGAATGTCTTGCATCTGTCTCTGTGAAAACGCGATAGCATTCTGAGAACACCCTTGAATAGAGGTGCACCCAGTTCTAAGACGGGGCAATGATCGGCATTGACGAGGCCCATCAAGACAACCTTTAGGTTCAACGCTTTTGGGAGGAGAGGCTTTTTTGCAAATTTTTGGCCTCTGAAGCAACTGTCTGGGGCTAATATAAACTCTGTTCTGAACAATTGGTGTAGCCCGTTGAGGAATCACACTCGGTTTATTATCCACTACATCTGATCTAGTTGATGAAAATGTGTTCTCAGCTGGTTCCCCAAAGTACAGTTTCTCCTTGCATTCTGCAATTTGAACATCACATACATTAGTAAAACCATATAATAGAGACAAAAACAACAGTTAAAAGTATTGTATATGTGGGCTTACTGAAAAGGTCCATGTCATCTGGTAACTCTGCAGATTTCATAGCCTGACATAGTTTTTCCTGAGAGTTTGGAGAAATGGCCTGTAGAGTGAACATGTGATAAGCATCTTAGAAGACTATAAAGAGCTTATTGATAAACTTACAATGACAAGAGGCTATACCAGCCCATTTACTAATGAATTGATTGAGTTGGGTTGTGTTGTGTTTGTTCTAAAAGTGGGTCAAACGAGTAAACTCAAAAGCTTAATACAAAAGGGATCAAATGGGTAGAAAGCTACCTAAAGTGTATTCTTAATGCATAAAACTACCTAATTCGTTATATATAAAACATTAGATTATTATAGAAATGAGAAAAGGTGTTCAAATCGACCTGTAGTGACCCATATAGACCACCAGAATTTACCCGTAATGAGATGTTACTCACCCGCCCGACCCACCCCATTCTGTCACCTCTAACTATCAAGTACCTTTCTTGTCAAAGGAAGCCTCTCAGGTTGTGGTGTTTCTAGGCAATCAGAGTTTCTAATCTCTGCTGCCTCACTCGTAACATCAGTTTGATGGTTCTGATCAGTCAAGTTCACTTCTGAGTCCACGTCTTCAGGAACAAAAGACAACTGCTCCTGAACAATAGGAACATCCTCAGAAGCTACAGAATTGTCATCAACGTTCATAAAGTTTGAATCTGCACAGTTCACTGGTGTTAAATGTTGCTTCTCCTCAGGAATAGGTGATCCAGCGTCTGTGGGGACCACATCATCATCATCAAGGTCATCACAGTTCGGCCAAGAATGTGACTTCCAAGGTAAGCACAAGTTATCTGGTGCAAGGCTCGGAGAACCAAATTCCTGATTTCTAGGGGAACCTTCATCGCCAAGATCCGTATATATATGGTCATCTTGAATCGCTAAATCTGAATCTTGGCTATCAGAAGTGTCACTGACTTCCACAGGTGTCTGCTGAAGGTAAAGTGGACTTTGGAAGCAATTCAGATCTTCAAAAGAAGAATCATCCTGAGAGCTAACAATAGAAAGTGACTGATCGACATATTCTTCTTCATCCTGCTCAGATACCGACAACGCCAGGAGATCATTTGGCATATTTTCCTCATCGTCCAACTCCATGCTCTCCCAATTATCAAGTGAAACTTCACTAACGCCAAATATTTCCCCTTCATTTGTAACTGATCCTGAACCCATGTTATTCACTTCATCATTGACATGTACGAATGCATCTTCAGAAGCAACAAACATTGATGACCCATTACAATCTAACGGGTCGGCAGCCACGTCAATGCTCTCACTACAATCAAAATACTCCTCGTCAAGAGCTTCAACTTTGACTTTAGCAACTGCAAGATCGTTGACACCTGTACTACTTTTAGAAGCAGGTATCTTCCTAGACGGTGACCGTTTTGAAACCTTTTTAAATTTAAACAGTGGTTCACTGAGATCAATATCATCTTCCTCTTCCTTTGGGGTTAAAGGAACAGGTTCTGAAGCCTTCCGTTTCTTACTTTTACACTTTTTTACTAGTTGCGACAATGTCAGTTCCTCTACATCGTTTTCATTTGAAGAACAATCTGGTTCATCCTTCTCAGCAACATAACCACTTGTTTCTCTAGGCCGTCTCTCTGCAAAGACTAAAGGCGTGTATTCGCCATCTGCAGATTGCAATATATCATCTAGCTTCTTGAACTTGAGACCTGGTCTTCCCTGTGAATCGGTGTTGTGAACTTTTTTCACATCACCGTCTTTTATGCTCCATATAAAATGAGAATTACCGCAACCAGGTAGCTTCATTATTTAGCAAGCAGCTCTAAATACTCTTTTCAGGTATCACTCAATTATTCTGTACAAATAAACGACACTGAAAGGATTAGACAATACATTTGTAAATGATTAACCATATAAAAACAGCTAAAAATAAGAACCGATGCTACTTAATTATAACTATCTGATAATTTGAAATTCAAGTTACAAACTTGTCTCTACTACAAGAAATAACGCCAAAAAAAATACTAGACTTGTGTCATAAGTAGTAGAAAACAAACAAAAATAGTTGGTTCTGATCAATCCCCTTGTAAAAGAGCATTGTGTTAAGTATTTCTATAGCATGTAAGACGCCAAACACAATTCAACTTGATGATTAAAAACCTAAAGTCAAAACTTCAACGAATCAACCCAAACATCGCAAGACAAAAAAAAAAAAAAAAAAAAAAAAAAAAAAAAAAAAAAAAAAAAAAATACAATCAAGTCCTTGCAAGTCTAAGCTACAAAGCTCAAAACCAAACAATTATACGCAACAAGACTTATTCAGAACAAAAAGACAATTAAAGAGTGATCGGCAAAACAAAATTAGTAGTATCAATTATTTACTATGTTTCATAATCAATCATCAAACCCAATACAGGCTTATAAGCTTATCCGTTTCCGGCTTATATTTCATAAGCTCACTTTTTTCAGCTTATATTGAAACTTGCGGGCTTATAGAAGTTTGTTACGACATGATGCACTTATATAAGCCCCATAAGTCCCAACATAAGTAAAAAAATCGGGGATTTTGAGATATAAGCCGAAAACAAATAAGCTTAAGGGGGTGTTTGGATTAGCTATTTTGTGGGCTTATCAGCTTATTGAGATTCAGGAAAGCCAATAAGCTCACTGGTTTTTTTTTTTTTTTTTTTTTTTTTTTTTTTTTTTTTTTTTTTTTTTTTTTTTTTTTTTTTTTTTTTTTTTTTTTTTTTTTTTTTTTTTTTTTTTTTTTTTTTTTTTCTTTTTTTTATTTTTTTAATCTTTTTATTTTA
>LBNU01007188.1:273353-283907 GCA_014162995.1 Artemisia annua
GCCAAAAATCGAATTTTACATCACAATTGAGTCAATTTTCATACAACTTCCAATTTTGGTCATGTGCTACCTGTGCTACTGTGCTACCCACTTAAAATTGTGCCACGTGTCCAGTTTGATTTGATAGTTTGTCTTTTATTAAGAGTACAAAAAGACTATATTACCCTTATCTTTTATAAAAATACATTCTCTCACCACTCACACACTCCATCACCACATCTCTTTCTCTCTCAAAAATTCCGGCCACCCAGATCCGTCGAGCAGATCCGGCCACCAGATCCGTTCACTATTTATCATCATCATCATCATCACCAAAACTCTCTCTCTCTCTCTCTCTCCCCTCAAAACCCTAGCCGCCTACACCATCTCTGCCACCACTCATCGCCACCCACATCACCACACCGCTACCACCAAAACACTCCCAGCATCCTCCTCTTCAAGATCTATAACATCACGCGCCACCAAACTCACTACCACCTCTCGTTACTACCTCAACGCGCCCCTATTTTAGTCCTAATCACCACCATCTCTTGTATTTGTGAAGGGAGCCAAGTGCTCAAATACTCCAGAAATGATGGGGAAACACCGATCTATAGATTGGAAAAGAAAAAAGTCTCGCCAGAAAATTATTCCGGCGACGGTGTCGGAATCTGCTACTGCTTGGCCGGAGTTAATGAATTTTCCGGTGAGAGTGGTTAGAGAGAGGTACACAAGATTTATTGAAGGTGTCGGAACCCTATACATTGCAAATGATGGTGATTCGCGTGATGTTTTGGGGAGGACAATGAAGGCTACTGGGGAGGTTATTGCAATTCAACTATCTACAGAACATAATGGAAGCATAGAGTCTGTTAGGCAAGAACTTCATAGCTTGCATCCTGATGATCCTCATATTGTAGTTCTAAAACATAACGTGTGGCGTGTGAAGGGCCTTATACAGGTGTAGTCCTTGTTTCTATACATAGGTGTCAGTCTGGTATTGGTGGAGTGATTTATTTAAATCCTTATTGAAGGCCTGTTTGTTGCAATCAAATCTATTTATTTAAATCCACATTACATTATGCCTTGTTACTTAAAAAAAAAAAAAAGTTAGCCGGAAACTGGAAAAAAGAGGTTAGCCGGAAACTGGAAAAAAAAGTTAGTCGGAAATATTGCCGGCAACACCAGTAGCACATTTAATAGTAGCACAGTAGCACATTTAATGGTAGCACAGTCGCACATGGACACGTGTCACACATTTAAAAGAGGGTATTTTAGTCTTTTAATACATTTAATAAAAGACAATAAAAAGACAAAATATCAAATCAAACTGGACACGTGTCACAATTTTAAGTGGGTAGCACAGTAGCACAGGTAGCACATGACCAAAATTGGAAGTTGTATGAAAATTGACTCAATTGTGATGTAAAATTCGATTTTTGGCATAAAATTGGAATTTACCCTATAAAAAATGTCAAAAATCAAATGTTTTATTTTAGACATTATTCTAGTTACATCATGTCGAATGGTGGAAACGTTGGGTACGAAAAAAATCAATATCCATCACAAAAGATGATAGAACAACACTATAACAATTCACAATTTATGAGGTGATTATTTGATTGATTTCCTTATTTAATCTTTTACTGTTAAGTAAACTTGTTTTTACGAGTAACCGGATAAGCTCACTCGTGTGCGTGCATTAAACTTGAACCAAACGTGAGCAATAGTCGCTCTACACATTTCTAAGCATTTTATATTATTTTCGTGATACAAAATGAGTTTTAGGCATGTCAGATCATTTTTACAGTTTATATTACTTTTATCAATAACCTGTGTCACCAAACGCGATTTAACACTCCCGGTTTTAGACTTAACGTATATTTAACACAAACCGACACTAGACTATGCCCAGTCTACACATTATATGCCTTTTAGGTTCCTGCTAATCATATTTGAAAAGTCACATTCCACTTTTTCCATTGTACGTTTTACATTTCATTTAATCTACTTTTTTTTAACATCGTTTATGTGCTCCGGTGAACTTATCGCTCATTTAATATACTAATGTAGAGTATATTGATAAGTTTTAACGTTTTATAAGTTTTATATTTTTTTTACATTACCCGATTTTAAGTTTCGTGACTTAAAGACTTAACGTTATCAATTACCGGAACCAAACTACACTCCGCAACTCATGATAACTCTCAAAAAACTTCCTACTCTTATCATTTCACCCCTATGTAGCGTTGCATTTGAGGTGACTCACCAAGCCATGTGGCGTGGTGAGAATTCATCTTGCATTAGGATGATAACATGTGTAAGGGGGTTTTTGATAGCCTCTTAATGGGCTTGTCACTAATTCGGGAAGTGACTTTTGTTGTTTGATAAATTTTTTTCTACCCCTTAGTGATTCCACTAGGTGCATAATGGCTCACCTATCAAGATATGCAAATTCATACAGCGCCTCTTCCAATGCCTATTTTTATATCATTTATCATTATTAAATGAATAATTTTATATATAACTACTGTCCCTTTCCACATTCGTATTTTATTACGTTTTACTAATTCATTACTTTTTTTATTTCATCACTTAAGTTTTGCAACTTTAGTTCCTTCACTGGTATATTATTCTAACAATGTTACGAGCTGTTGTAACAATAAATATAAACATATAAATTAATATGTGTAAAAATATTATGTAATCGAAAATATACTAACATAAGAAAATAACAATATACGCCGTCCAAGAAAAAATGTTTAAATTAATTAGTTTTACACAATAGATATATTTAGAACACTTGTCAAACAATAAATTTGCATTCAAAAACACTTGGTTTAGAGCCTTTAAATCATTAAGAGTATTAAATCATTCAGCGCTAAATCATGTAGTTTTTGTCAAACAGCCCCTAAAGTAAACTTAACACTTAAGTCTTGAAAGTCTTAAATATTTTCCTAAACACTCATAACTTTCAACAAAGATCATAAAACTCATATCCATCTCTTCTCTCTCAAAAGCAACGAACCAAACATCACCCTAACCCACCATATATCTTGTTCTTGAAAGTTTCATCCATCATAAGTTATACTCTTGTGTTCCTTGTTGATTCTCTAGTTCATTTCTTCACAAATCACCATAAATCATCGCCAAAATCTCATCATCTTCCATGGATTCTTTTGAAAGTTATACAAGGTGACTAAGGGTTGAGATTATAAGGTTCCTACAAGGGTTATTGATGTGAGATTTGTAAGACCTCAAAACGAAGCTTTACAATCCTCTAGGCAGTGTACCAAACTGTTGTAGTATAGTATAGGTAAGTCCGGGGGATTGATCGTTCTCTAGGGGAATAGTCTCGAAATAGTTGTGGAAAGGTCAAGATGTATGACGAATTAGGTCTAGAGCTGATGGATGATTCTTTTTATTTATCATTTTTTAAAAGCAAGTAAAATCTAATTTTTTTTAAAAATGAGTGGAATTAGTTGCTAGTCAACTAACCCAAGTCTACTTATAAAACTTTAAAATTAAACTAATAAACAAAGAAAGTAAATTGGTGAACTTTCTTATAATGGAAAAAACGTATTCACTTAGATAAAATTACTCTCTAGTTATCTCCTACTGATTTGTTGAATTGTCACGTCCTTGTTTTAGTTGAACCGTTGTATTCCTTAACATCGGCCGTAGGGAGGTGCCTAAGTCCCCAACTCTATGAATATTAGTCTCCCCCAAAAACCCTTAAAGTCTATTAAGTTTTTTAGGATCTACAAGCTGCAATTCATGCAATAAATACAACGAGGAAAACCAATAGTGCACTATACGGTTGCGTTTCTAAGACGTTCAAGCTAGTTACATATAAGAGGTCAGTCAGTTTTCTTAGCCTAATGCGAAGCAATCAACTAAACAATAGACAACAAATCAACACTCAATAACTATGTTTCATTAGATTTAAGCAAACACTAAATAGCTTAAGCTAGCATATTAAAAAGAAGAAAAGATAAACAAGTAATTAAACAACACATAAACATATTGAATGATTAAAAGGATAACTTATCTTCTATAAAACATGAGGTTCAAGGGTTGAAAAAACCCTAATAATAGCTGCTAAAATCGTTCTCGAGATATTCCACAAGATATCACACAAGATGTCACACCTAACAATGAAAAACATACGAAAATATAAATAGTTTTACATCTCTGACGGCGTCAGCTTATGGATTCTGACGCCATCAGCTCGCCGTGATTAGGGTTTCGTCTTGTGCAAGTCGCCGTTCTGACGGCGTCACTTAGTAACCTCTGACGCCGTCATCTTCATCTTGACGTCGTCCCTTAGTGATAGATCTGGGCCGTCTCTTGTTGACTTAAAACATGACTCTCTCCTTCAAAATACGCTTGACGTCGTCAGGTGCAAATTCTTGGATTATTTCTGAAGTGACGTGTGTTAAGTTCCATCCAACTAAAATAACAAGTGACGGCGTCACGTTATAGCGTGTGATGCCGTTAGCCTTCCTTTTCTGACGGGTTTTCGCGACTTTGTCATTTTCTTCACTTTTTTGTCCAAATACGTCAAAAAAGCGCCGAATTCCAAATTTCTCGTCCCAAGTACCTAAAATGCAAAAAGAAACGATTTGAGGTAATATTTGATCATATAATTACGGTTTTGGGCTTAAATGACTGATGAGTCTCGTATTATACATATTTATACCCCCGATATTATGTGAATTATATGGTAAATATCCCTATTATTAGGACTTTTGGTACTTAATATAAGAATATATGTGCAGGAGAAAGGTTTGGAGGAAAGTAGCGAGAAACGCACAAAAAGAATGACTTTGTGAACATATAAGGAAAAAGACATAGTTTGGACTAAAGCACGCCGGTCATTAGTAAAAAGAGCGCTTACGAGAATCTTTGGTCAACTATGTAACTATGAGTCAAACATGAAGTACGCCGGTTATATATTACATAAGCGCCGGTTACGCAAAGAGAAGCTCGCCGGTTTTACGCCAGTTGTGCGGCGTACTTCCCATGGCAGTTATGTTTTCTACATTAATGAGCTACATCAATGATGAGGCCGATCACTTGCCTATCATAACTCACCAGGGACGTGCTAGGGCGACATTTCCACTATAAATAAGAACACAAATCGGAGTTTTAGATACACCTCAATCAAGAAACACATCTTGATCTTAAGAAGCAGTTGATAAGGCGAAAAGTGTACCGCTTTTTGGGGGTCATTTAAGCCCTAAATTGTATTTATCAAATATCGCCCTAAATCGTTCCTTTTGGCATTTTAGGTACTTTGGAGAGAAATTCTGGAAAAGGAAGCATTTTGGACGTTTTTGGAGCATAAAAGTGAAGAATTCGACAAAGTGTCAAAAATCTGCTGAATAGTACCCTTGACGGCGTCAAGCATGGATGTGACGCCGTCAAGCCTTGATAAGCCAGAATGTTTTTTGGGAGTTTAGAGGGGGACGGCGTCAAGAAGGCCATCAAGAAACCCTAACCACGGCGAGGTGACGGCGTCAAGGCTATAGTGTGACGCCGCCAAATCTGTTTTTCTATATATATATTAGCATAATTTTTATTCATAAGTGTGGAACTTTTAAGGGAGAAACCCTAAACGATTTTTAGCAGATTTTTCAAGGTTTTTAACCTTGGGATCTTCCATGTTACATTGAAGATAAGTAATCAATTAATCATTCAATATGTCTATGTGTTGTTTGATTCTATCTTGTTCTTGTCTTTTGTTTAACATGCTAGGCTAGGTTTTCTTGGTGTTTGCTTAGATCTGATGAAACCTAACTATTAATTATTGATTGAATGGTGTGTTATTAATTGTATTGGATGGGTGATTATCGATGTTAGGCTTAAGAAAACTGGCAGACTTCCGGTTGGTAACATGCTTGAACGTCTTAAGAAACATGAACCAAGGTGTACTAAGGTTATTTGATTGTATTTAATGCATGAGCGAATTCTAGTGATCCCATGTTAGGAGCTTCTTAGCCGGCTCGACATAGGAGTGAAGTAGGAGCTCATAGAGTTAGGGGAAGTCCGTACACACCCCTACGAATGGTATTAAGGAATACAATCCGTCATCCACGCAATTAATACACACTAATCAATCGGTAAAAGATAGTTAGGGAGTAAGGAAATCTAAGTAAACACACTTCTCTCCATATAGTTTTTCACAAACATTTACTTTCATTTTATTTTATTTTATTTGCATTAGTAGTTATTTGGGTTAGTTGACTAGCAACTAATTCCGCCCACTCCTTCAAACCCGAGATTTTTACTTGCTTTCCTAAAAAAAAATAAAAAAAGAATCTTCCCTCACCCCTAGACCTATTAGAGTAGCTTTTCAATCCTAACGACACTATTCCCGCAGAGAACGGTCAATCCCCCGGTACTTGCCACTACTATATACTACATCAGTCAGGTACACTGCCTGGTGGGGATTGCAAGCTTCTCAAAATCCCTTGAGAAGTAAAACCCTAGTGCGTGGTCGCAATCCCGCGCATCAAAGTTTTTGGCGCCGCTACCGGGGAATAGTTATTGTTTAGGTTGAACTTTTATTAGGTTTACTCACTAGATTCCTTTCTAGTGAGATTTTTATTTTAATTTTCTAGGTTTTTCTTTAGTTTATCTTATTTCTTCGTGTCTTTGTTCGTAACCATTACCATCTGCCAACATGGAAGGTGGTAATATCCTTGATCCCAACAACCCACCACCACAACAACCACCCCAACAAAACTAACCTCTTAGAGCCCGTACTTTAGGAGAGTATTCCCGACCTAGCCACCATGGCTATCGAAACACCATTGAGCTCACCCAAGGAGCCAATGTGTCTCCCTTGCGATCCGACACCATCCGGTTGGTGCAAAGCGGATGTGCATTCCATGTACTTCATTCCGAAGATCCTAATCAACACCTCAAGGACTTTCTTAAGATCGTAGATTCCGTAGACCTTGATGTTGACACTCGAGAGACTACCCAATTACGTCTCTTCCAATTCTCTCTGCGAGACCATGCTAGTTAATGGCTAGAGCGTTGATGAGACGAAAAGTGTACCCGTTTTAAGGGGTCATTTAAGCCCTAATTCGAGTAAATATGATCAAATATTGCCCTAAATCGTTCCTTTTGTCATTTTAGGTACTTTTGAGAAGAATTCTGGAAAACATGCATATTTGGACGTTTTTGGAGCATAAAAGTGAAGAAAACGACAAAGTCTCAAAAGAAGCTGGATTTCCTACCTGACGGCGTCAGAGTCACAAGGTGACGCCGTCAGCCAACGTTGACAAAGGAGTGAAATCAGATTACACTAGACGCCCTATGAAGAAAACAAGATGTTTACACCTGACGGCGTCAGGTGTTAGAGAAAGTAGGCCGTCAGGTGTTAACTTAAAGAGTGACGGCCCAGAGCAAAATAAAGAGTGACGGCGTCAGAAGTAAATCTAGGCCATCCGAGAACCCTAATGACGGCGAGCTGACGGCGTCAGAACCCATAACCTGACGCCGTCAGAATGTAAAATCTATATATATTTTTCTATTTTTCATTCATTAGTGTGGAACTTTTGGTACAAGTTTGGGAAAAACCCTAAAGACGATTTTAGCTGTAATTTCAAGGGTTTTTCACCCTTGAAACCTTCATGTTCAATTAAAGATAAGTCCTCACTTAAATTAATCAATATGTCTATGTGTTGGTTAATTATATCTTATGCTTGTCTTTCAATTAACATGCTAGGCTAGATTTTTCTTGTGTTTGCTTAGATCTAATGAAACCTAACTATTAATTATTGGTTGATTGGTGTGTTATTACTTTGTTGGGATGAATGTTTCATCAATGTTAGGCTTAAGAAAACTGGCAATACTCCTATATGGTAACATGCTTGAACGTCTTAAGAAACATGTAACTAAGGCATACTAGGTTATTAAGGTAGTATTTAACGCATGAGCCACTGTTTACAATCCCTATGATTATGTGTACGCATGGTTGTAGGAGGAGATAAGAGCTCATAGAATTGGGGAGATATGTATGCCACC
Organism: Artemisia annua; assembly: GCA_014162995.1. NCBI lineage: Eukaryota > Viridiplantae > Streptophyta > Magnoliopsida > Asterales > Asteraceae > Artemisia > Artemisia annua. The sequence continues at coordinate 281,373 of LBNU01007188.1, forward strand.
CCATGAATTGTTAAGGAATACACCCGTCAACCACACAAGTAATACATATACCAATTAACCGGTAAAAGATAGTTAGGGAGTAAGGAAGTCTAAGTAAACACATTTGTCTCTATATAAGTTTTCACAACCTTTTATTTTCCTGCTATTTTATTTTTATTGCAATTGTAGTTTTTGGGTTAGTTGACTAGCAACTAATTCCGCCCATTCTTCCAAAACCCGAGATTTTACTTGCTTTCCATAAAATATAAAAATACAAAAATAATCTTCCTTCACCTTTAGACCTATTAGAGTAGTTTTTCTATCCTAACGAACACTATTCCCTATGAGAGAACGATCAATCCCCCGTACTTACCAATACACTATACTACACTGACCAGGTACACTGCCTGGTGGGATTGCAAGCTTCTCAAGATCCCTTGAGAGGTAAAACCTGTTGCGTGGTAGCAATCCTACGCACATCAAGTTTTTGGCGCCGCTGCCGGGGAATAATTATTGCTTAGGTAGAATTTTTATTTTATTTTATTAGGTCTACTCACTAGATTCCTTTCTAGTGAGATTTTTCTTTTATTTTTCTAGGATTTCTTTAGTCTATCTATTTTTCTTCGTGTTTTTGTTCGTAACCATTACCATCCGCCAACATGGAAGGTGGTAACATCCTTGATCCCAACAACCCACCTCAACCAAACAACCAACCACAACCAAACCAACCTCCTAGAGCCCGTACCTTAGGAGAGTATTCCCGACCTAGCCACCATGGCTATCGCAACACCATTGAGCTCACTCAAGGAGCCAATGTCACTCCCCTGCGATCCGACACCATCAGGTTGGTGCAAAGCGGATGCGCATTCCATGGACTTCGTTCCGAAGATCCAAATCAACATCTCAAGGATTTCCTCAAAATCGTAGACTCCATAGACCTTGATGTTGCCACTCGAGAGACTACCCGATTACGTCTCTTCCAATTCTCTCTGCGAGACCATGCTAGTTAGTGGCTAGAGCGTCTACCCGCAGGATCCATTACCTCTTGGGATGATCTCACAACTCGCTTTTTAGCTCAATTTTTCCCACCGGGGAGAACAACCAAGCTAAGGAATGATATCTTGCCGTTCCAACAACGCCAAGGCGAAACCCTCTACGAGGCATGGACTCGATTCAAGGACTTACTCCAAAAGTCCCTCACCATGGCATAGACCTTTGGCTTTAAGTCCAAATCTTCTATGACCATGTCAATATCCCCACGAGGCAAAACCATTGACCAAGCGGCCGGTGGTAAGCTACGTGATCTAAGTGCGGAACAATCATGGGATCTCCTAGAAGATATTGCTTTATATGACAACTAAAGTTCGAATGATCCTCGTGATTTGAATAAAACGGTCAAGGCAATATCTTTGCCTTCGAATAATTCAAGCACTTCCGACCGTAGGATCATAGAACTTGAAGACCAAGTCAAGTTTCTCATGAAATCCTACGAGGCTCCTAAACCTTCAAGCCAAGTGAATAAAATCACTTCCTCGTGCGAATTATGTAGTGGTCCCCACGACACTCGTGATTGCATGGAACTCCCCGAACAAGCTTTTGCGGACTACGCATCCTCACGTACCGATGGAGCAGGAGACAAGTGGTACACTTTCAAACCCGAGCCAAACCCTTACGGTGATTCATACAACCCCCCATGGAAAAATCACCCAAACCTTAGGTGGAAGTCAAACCAAAACATGCCCCAAAACAATTCCTCCAACCCACCTAATCGTTTTCAACCCAACGGTCCTTCCTCGAACCGTACCTTCAAAAATAATCCTTCCAACGACTATGGTAGCACCAATAACTTTGAAGGATTAATGTCGAAATTTATGGCATCTCAAGAAGCTCGTATATCCAAGTTTGAATCCGAGTTCAAACAAAAGCAAAGCGAGATGACCGAAAAAATCGATTCCTTGTTGAAGATTTTCAATGACCGAGAGATTGGCGCCCTCCCGAGCGACACGGTCAAGAACCCGAAACTAAACGTTAACTCCATTTCTTCGATTTCGTCCCCTAGTTCTTGCCCACAATACTATTCGGTCAACACCGTGAGCACGTGTTTCAAACAAACCCACATCCCTCAAAAAGACCATGAGAATAAGGTATCCGACACCAAATCGGTCAACAACAAAGTTGATACATCTCCTACTCAAGACCTTGATGAAGAATTCAAGGAACTCCACCTTGAACGTCTGGTTATTGATGTGTTAGAACGAGCCCCCTACTATTACGCCCTCTTAGAAAAATATGAGAAGAAGCTCAAATTAGGTGAAAAAGGGACAGCTTTTGTTCGAAACAAACTACCTAAGAAGTTAGATGATCCGGGCTTATTCGTCCTACCATGCAAGATCGGTAATTCGGAAGCTTATGACACATTAGCCGATCTTGGGTCTAGCCTCAACTTACTTCCATTACCTCTCTACACCACTCTCAAATTAGGAAAGCTAGAAGAAACCGAGGTAATAATAGGTTTAGCGGATGGAAGTGTAGCCTACCCGGTAGGAGTAGTAAGGG
>LBNU01007188.1:287551-311718 GCA_014162995.1 Artemisia annua
CATTTTCGGAGTGAAAAAGTGCGGAAAACAACAAAATCTCAAAAGACCTTAAAGATCACAGAAGGTGACGCCGTCACACTCTACAAGGTGACGCCGTCAGGTACAAGCGAAGTCCAGAAGTGGAAAAAAGACTCGTGACGGGCCAGAGAGTTCGTAGTGCAAAATTGTGACGCCGTCAACCAAGGCCGTCAGATCTGGAACCAGCAATTATGACCACGTCAATCAAGGCCGTCAGGAAACCCTAATCGCCGAGCTGACGACGTCACCTGTCAGCCCGCGTTTTCTATATATATAGAACGATTTTTCTTTATTTTAGGAGTCGAGTGTCGAATTTTGGAGTGGAGAACTTTAGGGTTAAACCCTAGTACGTGTATTACAGACCTTAGAGGGTATCCTAACCCCTCTAACTTGCATGTTTAATCCAAGATAAGTCTTTATTCATACGATATGTCTATGTGTTGTGTGATTTATGCTTGTGCTTGTCTTTCTTTCAACATGCTAGGCTAATTTACTTTGTGTTTGCTTAGATCTAATGAAGCCTAACTATTGATTATCATGTGATGTGTATGTTGTGATTGTGTTTGGGTGAATGTTTCATCTACGTTAGACTAGAGAAAACTGGCTAACCTCCTATACGGTAACAAGCTTGAACGTCTTTAGAAACGTGAATCATATGTGCGTTATCGATTTTAAGGTAGTATTTCATGCATAGGTTGCTATCGGTGAGCTCATGATAGGATGCTTGACGTATCGTCATAGAGTGAGGTAGGAACTTATAGAGTTAGGGAATTGAACGCACTCCCTACGACTTGTTAGGAATACACCCGTCATCCACGCAAACTCAACATACTAATTACATGGTAAAAGATAGTTAGGGAGTAATGAAATCTAAGTAAACACTATTCTCCACCACTGATTTTCTCAAAAACAAAAAAATACAAAAATATAAGTAGCTTAGAAGTAGATAACTTGGGTTAGTTGACTAGCAACTAATTCCGCCCTATCCTCCAAAACCAGAGATTTTACTGCTTTCATAAAATATAAAAATACAAAAAGAATCTTCCTCCACCCTTAGACCTAGATTAGAGTAGCCTTTAGCCTAACGAACACTATTCCCTGCGAGAGAACGATCAATCCCCCGGTACTTGCCACTACACTATACTACATCGGTCAGGTACACAGCCTGGTGGGGATTGCAAGCTTCTCGAGATCCCTCGAGAGGTAAAACGTAGTGCGTGTTGCAGTCCTGCACGCATCAATCCAACACGCAACCTAGATTAGTATGGCACAGTTTAGTTGATGGTTCTAGTTTAAGACTTGTTTGAAACACAAATAAGTATAAAAGTTTTCAAAATATTTTCGTTAAAGTTGCTTGTGTGGCAGCGTTTAAGTTTACAAATTATTTTAGTAAAATTTTGGGAAAGATTGGCTCTAGTATAATAAACGGTAGATTTGGGGAGTCGTGTAGGTTTGTAGTCCGAAAGTTGTCAAATGGCGAAGTACGGAAATATGAATAGTCGTTGACGTGGAATTATTACTTTGATGTCAAATATGTGTATACGTACTAAAAATATTGTACAGTATTTATATTTAAATAAACTAGTAGTTGTTTATATACATATATGATGAATGTTTTAAAACATTTATCGTCCGTTTAAAATATGTATGGTTTTATAAAGTTTATATGTTGTTTTGACACATTTTTATAAATCACCGAGTTATATAGGTCGTTTCATTTAGGTGTAGTAAATTNTTTTTTTTTGTCGATGACATAATTCGTTATATGAAATAATCGTGAACTCGTGGCCGAGCGTTTATAAAATGATTGATGTCGTTGTTACCGTGAACAAATGAGTCAATATAGGTCGTGAGTAGTCGGGATTGAACGGAATTTAAATGTATAACATCAATGGGTCTCGAGCAGTTGAAGAAGGGAGAGCTAGATGGGCTCGGCCCAGGTTTAACCAAGCAGGCCTTACAATGCTAAGTTGGCTTATGAGTCTCAATATTAAACTTGGTTCTAAAAAAATATAGAATGGTTAAGAAAGATTTGGGCTTGAGGTCCATACACACCTTTCTGTTTACACGAGTTGAGTTTTTGGAGCAGTTTGACTCGAGGAAGAACAAGCAGGTCAAAGCACAATGTTTGTAGTCTAACTCAATTCTTAATCCAACGAGGCCTTTAGCCACTCTCAAAGACTCAAGTTAGACCAGGTTCAAATGTACTCGGGGCGTCTTAGTTATGAACGGTACATTTTTCCAAACGTACCCAGCCGGGGTGCATCTTAGCGACTCGAAAACAACTCGAAACCGAAGATCTAAGTTTCAAGGCAACTCTTATAAATGAAACTCAACCACTGTGGTTTTACCGCAGTGGGATTTCGACCCGCGACAAAACAAGTGCCAACATGGTTTGTACTAAGTCAGTGACAACTTACCACTCGACACACACTTGCGACATCGGTTTAAGTCAAGGCCAAGGATCACCCTCGGGGTGAGCTATGACCAAACACAATCAAGTTTTTACCATGGTTGAACCTAACAGAGTATACCCATACGTAAAGCGAAGCACCACCAGGACATACGCATCCTACATGGGTCGTCTTCGCCTAGGACTAACCCTGCTATGGGTAGCGAAATGAACTAACGCCTCCGATAACAAACAACTACATCCAAGACTTGAGCCAACACATACCCACTTCAAATTATAGCCGATTGATATTCTGGTTTTTATTTCGGGTTTAGCCACACAAACTTATTAACATACAAATTACCATCCGAATTACTAATCCCATTCATCATAGAGAAATCAACAAGGAAAAATCAAAACAATGTAACACCAGGAAATTATTTACTGATTTCGAATGAAACAAAACTACAAGAAAGATTTAAAACCTTACAACAACGAGAAGCCAATTGACAAGAAGATCAAATGGAACTCGAAGCTCGAACCGAATCTGCCACAAGCAATTCCTCCCACTCTTCGGCCTCAGAAACTAATCTTTCAAGAAAGAACTAACTAGTGTTTGTTGTGATTATTTCTGGGATGTGTGGAACCACTCGTGAGCCACTCGGTATATATAGGATTTGTGATGTGTGCTATTTTACACATACTTTTGACCTTAGTTTAAGTGTAGAAAAGACCAAAAACTAACGTGAAACGCCAAAGATATAGTGTTTTTGTGTTTGTGACTGTGCAGGAAAGAATATTGCATAAATGGCATGAAAACCAACCAAAAAGCCCTAAAAGAGCACGAGATTTGGAAAAGAGTCAAGAAGCCGAGTCAAAGATGAAATTCACTCAAGTAAAGCCCGTGACGATGTTTTCATTACTTGAAGGCTCGTAGAATAGTGAAAGAGATACTTAATCAGAGTAAAGATGATTATCATTGTATAAGCTTCCAAACTCGAGCAAGTGGTCATTTTATATCATTGAACGACTTTTGTATGAAGACTCGTTAACATATTCCTCAAAGAATTACAAGGACTTAAGTTATTTCTAGAAGTCGTTTAGTAGAAGTAATAGAAGTTTATGTGTCGTTTCATAAACAAATAGAGGTTGAGGGGGCTTGATGTAAAAGGATTCCACCAAGGAAACCTTAAATACCCACTTAAGCCTCATTTTGAAAGCTAGTTTAATTTTGTTAGTAAATTTAGTTTTCATTTATTTTCTTGCAATTATTTTATGTAAGTTTATTTACTTGTCATTTAATTATGTCAATTTAATTTTCATGTCTTGATTTACTTATTGTCATTTTATTGTCTTAATCTTTACAAGTTCTTTCTTAATCTTTACAAGCTTTTATTAATTTTCTTGTCACCTTTGCATGGTTTTCATTTGAGTTTCATAAAAAGCTTATGGGTTAGGGCTTACAAAAGAAGCCGTGGCTTATTTGCTTATTTCTAAGCTTACTTTAGTGTCTTAACGTTTTATTTATTAAGTTTTTACATGTCTTGTTCACATTTTATTAAATTTCAGTGTCACGTTTAAGTTTTTAATACACAGTAAGTTACTTAGGGTTTAGTAGCGAGTTTGGTGTTATTTAGGGTTTTATAGCGAGTTTAGAATTTCTAGTAGCGAGTATGGTTTTGTCATAGGTCTTAGCGAGTTTGTGTCTTTCATTGTAGCGAGTTTGGTGTTTTGTTTCATTAGGCTAGCGAGTATGATATACTTCATAGCGAGTTTCATTTTTTGAGTCTAGCGAGTTTGTGATTTTGGTGTAGCGAGTTTCATTTGTTTCTTAGGTAGCGAGTATGGAGTCAAAGGTAGCATAGCAAGTTTGTGTCTTAGGTTTCCAGTGTAGCGAGTTTGGTTCTTTTTGTGTCAGTTTCATTTTTAGTCTAAGTCTTCGAGTCGTGTCTAGTTTTCTCCCCTTCTTTTCTTATTGCTTTTACAAGCCGAGCTAGGCTTTTGTTTTCTCCATCGTTCTTCGAGTGGAGTTTCGTTCGGTTCATTCCTAAACGAAACTCTGCCGAATTTTCTTTGATTTCTTTTAACTTAGTCTATTTTCTTTTAACTTGTTTTATTTTCTTTCAAACATTTACTTCACTTTTCTTTTATCATTTAAATCTAAAACCACAAAAACATTTTACACTATTATTTTATTTTCATTTCTTTTATTTACTTTATCTTTATTTATTTTATTTCTTTCTTTTATTTCTTTTTACGTTTATGTTTTCTTTTCTCGTTCATTTTAATTTCTTTACTCACGTTTTACTTTTCATTAAGTTTTAAATAACGTTTAGTAGCGTAATTAAACCCAAAACATATCTTTAAACCCATTCACATCACATAACTCACGGTTTTGAACGACTAAGATCAGTTCAACCCTCGTTGGGACTACGATACCTAGTGGTTCTTGCTTTCATAGCTAGTTCTGCGATGATCAATTTGTATAAGGAGGGTTTGACCCACCCTTTTGGCCATGGAAATTGATAAACATCCATTTGTGGCTAAACTCCCTATCTATCTTCGAGCTCCAAGGCAGCCCCGTGACTTCGTGGATAAGAAGGATAGGCAGCAGAAACGATAGATCTAGTATGGATCTTTTTCCACCTCGTTTGACCCCAAAGAAAAGGCAGTAGATTAGGGTTCTTCATCGGTGAGGAAAGGCGTGAGGGTTGAGGTGAGAAAGAGATGGAGGAGCGTTACCAGAAAAAGAGGAAGGAGAAAGAAAAAAAAAGAAGTGAGGAGTGATTGGCCCAGAAACAGTCAACAAAAGTCAACCAAAGAATTGGTCAACTAAAGTCAAACTATCTAAGGTTCAATGCAATGGACCAAGGAGTATAGGAATTCCCCGGGTCGTTATGTCCCGACGAGGTGTGGAAAGGTATTTAAACGAGTTTGTAGTCGGGTGATTTTGATTGGAAAGAGATTTGTGATGATTAAGCTAAGGAAATGAGATGAAAACGATTCACAAGAACTATATTAACAAGCACGTGAAACTAAGTTATCTAAAAACGTTTAAAANCTTGAAATTTGTGGTCAATTGACTTGCACTAACGTTCGTTGGGTTGTCTACTCTATAGTAATATTGGGCACAATCTTCTATGGCATCCCATACTTCTTCAGCATTTAATTCCTTAAGGTCCCAATTGGCAAAATCGTTAATGCACATTTGGTCATATCGGTTGACACGATCATAGAAGATTTGGGTTAGGGATGCTAAATCGAAGCTATGATGAGGGACTATTGATTGGCCCAGAAACAGTCAACAAAAGTCAACCAAAGAATTGGTCAACTAAAGTCAAACTATCTAAGGCTCAATGCAATGGACCAAGGAGTATAGGAATTCCCTGGGTCGTTATGTCCCGACGAGGTGTGGAAAGGTATTTAAACGAGTTTGTAATCGGGTGATTTTGATTGGAAAGAGATTTGTGATGATTAAGCTAAGGAAATGAGATGAAAACGATTCACAAGAAGTATATTAACAAGCACGTGAAACTAAGTTATCTAAAAACGTTTGAAATAAAAAAACCGTATGTTTACATTTAAATAAACGTTAACGTACAAAAATAAAAGTGAGATGAGAGAAATAAAAGTCCTACGGGGTTGCAAATAATTTTCTAACGTACTAAATGACAAAACAAAATTTTAGAAAAAAAAGACAATTAATAATTTAATAAAAATCCTAATTAATATGAATTTAAAACTAATTATCACTAATTAAATTCTAATAATCAAACTACAAAGCCCAAAAATCTGAAACCTTTTTTAATAAATTCTATAAACTAAAACTGATTTTTTAAAAAATATTAAAAGTTGTGGTTGCTTTGTTAAATAACTGGAAATAAGCTGAAAAGCTTAAATAAGCTAAAAAGGAAAAAGTTTGGTTAAATAAAAAATGGAAGGAAGTATAAACGATAAAGACCCTAGGGCAGTTGGTGTTTGTGTTGTATATTGTGTCTGTGTGTGAGGTGAGGTCCTGGGTTCGAATCCCAGGCCTTACTTTTTGAACAAATCCTTCTTTTTATTATTTTTTTTTTAGTTTTCTTTTAGCTCTGACCCACAATCACAAAACACAAACTCAAACTACTGTTGTAATGCAAAATCTCTGGAAAACACAAACACAAAACCTTTAACACTAGCAGTTTACCAGATTTGGAAATCAAATTGAAAATGTTCTTTGCTTTCTTTGTAAAACTGCCTAAACCACACAACCAATGCAAATAAGCTTTTACAAATCAAACAATGACAAGAACTAACAACAACAAGATACTATAACAACAACAGATCCCAATCCCAAGCAAGAAATAAGAAATTTGAGCTAATGAACAAGAACAAGAGTAACAGCAGCAACAATGCAAAAGAGGCCTATGATAAACTCATTAAGCCATAAGCTCACAAAAGCTTAAACAAGCAAAACAACAACAAGAAATAACAACAAGTAATAACAACACCAGCAACCAATCAACAAGATCAATGTCAATCAACAAAACAAGAACAACAAACTCAGCTGATAGAAACAAGAACAAGAGCAGCAGCAGCAACAGTTACAAAATGACCAAAATTAGGGCTCAAATAAGCAATCAAATGAGCACAAAGGGGAAAAACAAAAGCATATACTTGAACACTAGCCAGGGGGCTTCTCAAAACACCAAGGAATAAGACCTAACACCTACAAATGAACAATCTATGGTCTCTTGAAATCTTACAAAAACTGAGAAACAGGGGAAGTTCTCAGACAAAAGGCAACTTCACAATCAAATTTGAGTGACCAAATAACTTCCAATTTCCAAAATTCTTTTTGATTTAGATTCACAAGCTGGCAAGGTTTTCAAATTAACAAAGGTTTCTTGATTTCACCAACAAATGAGTCCTGCAAAGTGAAGTGAAGTTTGTCCCATTTTATCAATGAGCACTTTTGACTTTTGAAATTTGATCACTAAGTTGACTATATTGAGGTTAGATTGATTCCAAATGATTGATTAAATTATACTAACTCTACATGAAACTGAATTCAGCAATCTCAACAAGTTTAAAGCTAAAATGAAGATTATACTACCTAGAAATTCTAACAGATAAACTAAAATGGAGATTAAAATGAATTTTGACTTTTATAAGAGGAGTGTGTGGTTTTTATATCTTGTCTGTCCTATTTGCAACTAATGAGAGCTAGAGCAACTAAGGGTAACACATAAAACACTCATGAACAAAGAGTGAAAGGTTAATCCAAACACCCCTATACTAACATATAACAATACCACTAACTGATTTAAACTATAAGGTGCCCAACAAAATGATCAATCCTTAATACTAAGCTCATATAAAATCAAATTAGCCAATAAACTGCAGCTACTAACATCAATATCTAAGATCTACAGGTTCTATACTAATCAAACAGTAGCAATATGAACTTATGCAACAACTTACAACAAGAGAGCACAAACACAAATAGAGCAATATAAAGCTAAAACAAACAGACCTAAAGCAATAAAAACAGTTTGCACTAAGCTATGCTATCAATCAGTCTTGAATGCATAAAAGCTTGAAATGAAGATCTTACAATTTTTATTCCCTAACTGAAATAGGGAGGACCTTAAACCAAAGCCTATCCTTAGATAGGCCTATAACATCACCATCTCAGTACCATAAAACCATCTGCACCACCCAGAATCACCATCAATACCATACCCTATTTTGTTGACTTTCATTGACCTTTTGCAATTTTTGCCATTAAAACATTGATTAACTAGGTTAAGCTCACTAAAGATAATGTTGGACTTGAATGAGCTTATGGAATCATTTTCACCAAAGAACTGAGAATTAACCAATCTTTTACTAAAAGCATGAAATTCAAAATGAAACTGAGAATTGGTTTAAAATACTTGAATTGATAAACTGAAAACTTATATTACTTAAGATAACAAATTACAAGCTAAGGTTCAACTGGAAATTTAAATTGACAATAAATTCGACATAATGTAAATTGAGCTAAAAAAAACTAGTCCCTGGTCTTAGCTCCATCTCCTTCTTCTTATAGGGCTTCATTAGGGTTTTGAGGACCCTATGAGTGAATCCCACTTGCATTTGCAGCCATTGGATCACTTCCCATCAATCTTGACCATTCATCACTTTGGCGCCAAAAATCTTAAGAGCAGCTTGTTGAGACAAGGTGAGTGGAGTTGGTGTAGCAATAAATGTTGTAAGGTGGGTAGGTGAGGGAGGCTATGGAGGAGGGGGAAAAGCAGAAACCATGGTGGTTTTCATAGGGTGGTTTCATGGGGGGAGGAGAAAGGTGTACTGGTTATGGGTATTTTATATACTATTATGAAAACGTGGGAAGGGGATGGGAAGTCTGGGTTATAAGTTTTTTCTTTTGGGCCGGGTTTTAAACAAAGGGAAATGGGCTGGGGAATGGTTGGGTTGTTTTTGGATTTGGGATTAATTTGTTTTAATGGCCCACTTGGTTTATGATTAGTAACTAACAAGGACCAAAAGTGTAATATTTTCAGCCTTGAGGGACTGAAACTGAAATTATCCCCAAAGTATTACAAGGACCACTTTTGCCAACCTAGAAAACCAAAGGACCAAAAATTCCACTTTTGCACTTTTAAAACCCCAAGGACCATTTCTGTAATTTTCCCAAAGTTCAGGGACCAAAATTGCCAGTTTTCCAAATTTGCATTCAAGGACCTATTTTGATAATTTAAAATATTCCAGGGACCTTGAATGATAAAATTCCACGTTTTTGAACTCCAGGGACTAGTTTTGCCAAATTTTGAAAGTTGGGGGACTGAAACTGCCAATTATGCAAACTTTGTTTGTTTTTCATTTGTTTTTAAACATTTTGCATTTGAGACACATAAAACACGATCCTTGGGTATTTTCATCATTTTGATGCATTTTTGCGTGTTTTCAGATGTTTTGCGTTTCAGATTTGACTAAAAATGATGAGTGTTTGAGCACTCATCAAGGAGCAGATAAGGAGTAAACGAGAAAAAAATATAATTATAATAATTTGGTAGTGGGTTGGGTGGAATTTTTATACGGGTTATATATATATTTAGGGTATGTGGTGCTTTTATTAATATACCGGGTATAACGTGTCCTGTTAGATTAAACATAACGCATAAATTTTCGATTTAGTAATTCCGGGATATAATATTTTCGAAGGTGTTTTAAATAAGATAGAACCGAGGTAAAGTTATTGGTCTCCGAAGAGTCTGATATTTTTTTTATGCCATACTAATTCAGAGTCGGTGCACGCGTGGTTTTCAGAATTTTAGTGATAAGGTTTTTATCACAATATAAGTTGTAATTTATACCGGGAAACAAAAATGGGATCAAGTAAGTAAACCAATATAACATTAGATTTAAATAGATTCTATTTTACCATGCTTAAACATTTCTGAAAAAGTGCGGGGGCTACAGTACTTACCCCTAATTCTGAATTCCGTCCCGGAATTCTTAATTTGATAGGATGGTTGGAGTTGTTTGGGTGAAAAGGTGAGGGTATTTAGCACGAATATGATCTTCACGCTCCCACGTATACTCTGGTCCTCTTTAGAGTCCCAGCGAACCTTTACAATGGGGATGCGGCTCTGTTTCAATCGTTTTACGTCACGGTCCATGATCTCTACAGGTTCTTCTGTAAAGTTGAGTTTCTCATCAAGTCGTAGTTCCTTGTAAGGGATAATGAGGGTTTCATCGGACAGACACTTCTTCAAATTGGACACGTGAAAAGTAGGATGCACTCTGCTGAGCTCTTCGGGTAGTTCAAGCTTGTATGCCACCGGGCCCACTCTTTCCAAGATCTTGAATGGTCCAACATATCTGGGATTTAACTTTCCACGTTTCCCGAATCTAATCTTTCCTTTCCAAGGGGATACTTTCAACATGACTCTATCTCCAACTTGGAGCTCCATAGGCTTTCGCCTCACATCGGCATAACTCTTTTGCCGGTCACGGGCAGCTTGTAAGCGTTGCTTGATCTGTATGATCTTCTCCGTAGTCTCATGGATCAGTTCAGGTCCTGTGAGTTGTGCATCTCCGACTTCTGCCCAACAAACTGGTGATCGGCACTTCCGACCATAAAGGGCTTCATATGGAGTAGCCTTGATGCTAGCTTGGTAACTGTTGTTGTAAGAAAACTCAGCCAATGGCAAGTGCTTATCCCAACCCTTTCACACATGCTCTCAGCATATCTTCTAAGGTTTGGATAGTTCTCTCACTCTGACCATCGGTTTGTTGGTGGTATGCAGTACTCATGTCTAACCGAGTACCCAAAGCTTTTTGTAATGACTGCCAAAAGTTGGAAGTGAAACAGCTGTCTCGATCTGAGATGATAGATATCGGCACTCCATGCCGTGAGACTATTTCTTTCAGATACAACCGTGCAAGGGTGTTCATATCGTCTGTTTCTTTGNGGTATGCAGTACTCATGTCTAACCGAGTACCCAAAGCTTTTTGTAATGACTGCCAAAAGTTGGAAGTGAAACAGCTGTCTCGATCTGAGATGATAGATATCGGCACTCCATGCCGTGAGACTATTTCTTTCAGATACAACCGTGCAAGGGTGTTCATATCGTCTGTTTCTTTGATTGGTAAGAAGTGTGCAGATTTAGTAAGACGATCAACAATGACCCATATGGTGTCAAATCCTCCTGAGGTCTTGGGTAACTTTGTGATAAAGTCCATTGTGATTCTCTCCCATTTCCATACCGGAATTTCGGGTTGTATCAACAAACCTGAGGGCTTTTGGCTCTCAGCCTTTACCCTCGAACATGTCAAACACTTTCCGACGTACTCAGCGATGTCGGCTTTCATGTTTGGCCACCAATAGAGTTTCTTAAAATCCTGATACATCTTATCAGAACCCGGATGTATGGAGTACTTGGATTTGTGAGACTCGTGCATGATGAGGTCACGTATCCCGCCATATAGTGGAATCCAACTTCGATCCTTGAAACATAATCTCCCGTCTGATTTCTTTGCAAAGCCATTTCCACTCTCTGGCATACCATAGTTAAAAGGAAAGCTAGTAAAATCTCGGTTTGGAAGAAGGGGCGGAATTAGTTGCTAATCAACTAACCCAAAAGCTACTACTTAAACTAATGTGCAGGAAAGTAAACTAGGGGTCTACAAGGGAAGTGAAGTGTATCTACCTATGATGTATTACTCCTTGCTAGCTATCCAATTCTACCTATTGAATTGCCACACCTTGTTTTAATTGACGGGTGTATTCCTTAATACCATTCATGGGGTGGCGTACATATCTCCCCAATTCTATGAGCTCTTATCTCCTCCTACAACGACGCGTAAAGCACCCAATCATAGGGATTGTAAACAGTGGCTCATGCATTAAATACTACCTTAATAACCTAGTACGCATTAGTTACATGTTTCTTAAGACATTCAAGCATGTTACCATATAGGAGTTTAGCCAGTTTTCTTAAGCCTAACATTGATGAAACATTCAATCAAAACAAGAATCAATAGGAAACAAGAATTATAAACTAAACCAACTAGATCTATTGAAGTTGTCACGCCTTAATTGATGGAGATAGACACACATCAACAAGCCCTAATTGATGGAGATAGACACAAACATCAACTAGAAATCAATAAGATCTAATTAGTTATATACAAGTTTCACACAATCATAAGTAGACACAAGGTGATTTAGCAAAGCATAATTAATGAAGAGCAATCAACAATAATGATAATTGAAGACATAACATAAGATTGAATCAATAAACAAACCATTAAAAGATGTTTATGGAATGATTCGGAACCTCTAAGTAGCTGGAAAAACACCTACCCTAACCCTAGAATCGGACTTAGGGTTTGGGGCTTACCAATAATGAAGTTATAATGTTATATTTATAGGCAGTTTTCTGTCCGCGTCGGTCTGACGGCGTCAGCCCTAACAAATGACGGCGTCAGCAAGCTTTTTTAACCAAATTGTAGATCTTTTCGTCCTCTTCGCGTGGCCTTTTGAATCACCCAAATCCGAGTTCGTATGAAGATTTTATGGCCAAAACAGTAACAGCTACTTCGCGCGCAAGTTGTGACTATTTAACACGTGATGGCCTTCCATCAAATACACTTGACGCCGTCCCTCTTTGATCATTCTAGCCCGTCTCTCTATAGCTTAACACCGGACGGCCTTGCATCCATAACACATGACGCCGTCAGGTGTCATCAAGTGACGGCGTCAGCATCCAAAGCCTGACGCCGTCAGGTGTAAAATCCTGACTTTCCTTGGTTTTCTTGTTCTCTTCATTCTTGAGCATAAATACGTCCAAAAAGCTCCAAAATGCTTCATATTTCAGAAATCACGTCCCAAGTACCTAAAATGAGAAAAGAAACGATTTAAGGCAATATTTGATCAAATAAATACGATTTAGGGCTTAAATGACCCCCTAAAACGGGTACACTTTTCGTCTTAGCAGTGGCATTCATATCTGCAATACTTTGCAGGGGTTTAGAGTGGAGAGAAAGCTGTCCTATGGAGAACAATTCTTGCACGTGGGTAATGGAGCACCTGCAGGAGTTGAAGCTATAGGAGTATTTAATTTAGTGTTGCCTTCGGGCCTATTACTATCTTTAAATAATTGTCATTATGCATCGTCAATTGTTAGAGGTGTTATTTCATTTTCATGTTTGTTGAACCTTGGTTATCATCATACTATTTCTAGCAATGGAATTTCAGTTTCTTTAAATGGTGTATTTTATTTTAATGTTGTTGCTGTGAATGGTATTTTTGAGTTGGACATGAATGATAATGATAATGCTTTTGTTAAAAATAATTCAATGTATAGCATCAACCATAAGAGAATCAAGAAAGGTCTGGATTCATCTTATCTTTGGCATTGTCGACTTGCTCACATTGGCAAGTCTCGCATGGAAAAGCTGCAACATGATGGGCTTTTAGAAAAGATCAATGATGAATCATTTGATAAATGCGAATCTTGTATTGCTGGAAAGATGACAAAGAAACCCTTTAAAAGTCGTATTGAAAGGGCTTCTGATATACTTGGTCAAATTCACACAGATGTGTGTAGACCACTTAGACATGTGTCAAGGAGAGGTGCTAGCTACTTCTTAACATTTACGGATGATTTCAGTCGTTATGGTTATGTTTATTTACTTAAACATAAACATGATGTATTTGAAACATTTAAAGTGTTTACAGCAGAAGTAGAGTTGCAACTTGGAAAGAAGATTAAAGCTCTTCGATACGATAGAGGTGGTGAATACCTGAGTCAAGAGTTCATAGATTATCTAGCTAAGGAAGGAATTGTCCAGCACCTTACTTCTCCATATACTCCACAACAAAATGGTGTATCTGAGAGAAGACATCGTACATTGCAATATACGATACGATCTATGTTTAATCTAACAACTCTTCCCTTCTCATTTTGGGATTATGCCTTAGAGTCTGTTGTTCGCATTCTTAATATGGTTCCCACAAAGAAGGTGGATAAGACAACATATGAGTTATGGACTGGAAAAGCTCCTAACTTGTCTTATCTAAAGGTCTGGGGTTGCGAGGCGTATGTTAAACGTGACTCAGCAGATAAACTCCAACAAAGATCTGTGAAGTGCATCTTCATAGGATACCCAAAGGAAACGATGGGTTACTACTTTTATTACCCCCCCTGAAAATAAAGTATTCGTTGCAAGGTATGGAGATTTCTTGGAAAAGGAACTCATATCTCAAGAATTCAGTGGGAGGGTATATGATCTGGAAGATGATCAAGATGATGCATTACCTTCTGAAAACACTAGCCAACTTCCTGAAGAACCAGACAGTCTGGGTCCTCCACCTGAAATTGAAGTGGTTCCCATTCGCAGGTCCACAAGACCTGTGAAAGCTCCCGATCGCTTATGTCTTAACGTAGAGTGTGACGAGACTATACTAGGGGATCTTGATGAACCTTCTAGTTATAGGGCTGCCATGAATGGTCTTGAAAAGGAAAAATGGCAAGTTGCTATGAATGGGGAAATGCAATCCATGATTGATAATGAAGTCTGGACAGAAGTAGACCTTCCTCCTGGTGCCAAGGTAGTTGGGAGTAAATGGCTCTACAAGAAAAAAAACTGATATGGATGGCATTGTACACACCTATAAAGCCCGTTTGGTAGCTCAAGGCTTTACTCAAACGTTTGGTATTGACTATGAGGAGACCTTTCCTCCTGTAGCTGATATTAGGGCTATTAGGATTCTCATAGCTATAGCTGCATACTATGACTATGAGATTTGGCAAATGGATGTCAAAACCGCCTTTTTAAATGGTCGCCTAGATGAGGACATCTATATGGCGCAGCCTGAGGGGTTTGTGAATCCAGAATTTCAAAATCGTGTATGCAAACTTCAAAGATCCATTTATGGATTGAAGCAAGCATCACAGCAATGGAATAAGAGATTTGATAGTGAAATCAAGAAGTTTGGATTCACTCAAAATCTTGATGAGCCATCTGTATACCACAAAGCTAGTGGGAGTGATGTAATTTTCCTTATTTTATATGATGATGACATATTGATCATGGGAAAAGACATTCCAAGTTTGCGTGAAGTTAAGGCATATCTTGGAAAGTGTTTTCTATGAAAGATTTAGGGGAAGCTGCATTCATTCTGGGAATAAAGATATATAGAGATAGATCTCAGCGATTAATTGTATTAAGCCAAAATGCTTACATTGATAAAATATTGAAGAGATTCAATATGCAAAATTCCAAGAAGGGATATTTTCCAATGCAAGAACACCATGGCTTGAGTAGAAAAGTTTGTGCTTCAACACCTGTAGAGGTGGAACGTATGAAGAGAGTCCCTTATGCTTCGGCTGTGGGATCTATTACGTATGCGGTAAAAAGCACAAGGCCAGATGTGGCGTTTGCTCAGAACTTAACCAGTCGATATCAGCAGAATCCAGGTGAAGCTCACTGGACTGCTGTTAAGAATATTCTTAAGTACCTGATGTTACAGGTTACTGCGATGCTTCATGGAAAGGTGATAAGGATGATACGAAGTCTCAGATGGGTTATGTCTTTGTCATTAATGGAGGAGCTGTGGATTGGAGGAGCAGAAAGCAGAGTACATTAGCGATGTCTGCAACAGAAAGTGAGTACATAGCTGCTTCAGAAGCTGCAATGGAAGCCGTCTGGATTAGGAAGTTTGTTTCGGGGCTTGGAGTTATGCCATCGATCCAACGACCTATAAAAATGTATTGCGACAACTCNCGGGTTATGTCTTTGTCATTAATGGAGGAGCTGTGGATTGGAGGAGCAGAAAGCAGAGTACATTAGCGATGTCTGCAACAGAAAGTGAGTACATAGCTGCTTCAGAAGCTGCAATGGAAGCCGTCTGGATTAGGAAGTTTGTTTCGGGGCTTGGAGTTATGCCATCGATCCAACGACCTATAAAAATGTATTGCGACAACTCAGCTGCAATCACATTTGCCCATGAACCTGGACTCATGAGGGGCACCAGACATTTCCCGATTAAATATCACTATGTGCGAGAGCAAGTGGATATTGGAGAGATCGAATTACTCAAAGTTCACATAGATGATAACTTAGCAGATCAATTGAAGAAAGCTCTGCTTGGCACTAAGCTTTATAAGCTAGCTGAAGGAATAGGTCTTCGTAAGGCTGAAAGTTTCATGCCCATTTGTAATTAGTATTTGGATAAAGGATGTAATGTACAATTATTAATTTTAATGAAATAAAGTATGGTTTATGTTTATTTCTATTGTCTTAATAATATATCCTGTTTTTGCATGTTTAAATCCATGAATAATTTTATTATTCTAAATTATCCGTTGTCGGTTAATGATATGGGAATATCATTAAACTAAGACAAATCTGAGTATTGGTTAGAATATACTTGAAAGTATATTGATGCGTAGTCATACCAATTTCACATGATGTTCAATGAATTGAATATAGGACTTATCCCAATTACATGATTTTACTTATATTTAAGTAAATCATAAATAGTTATCCTCGGACTTGAGATACCAGATAAGAGTCATGGATGTAGTGCATTTTTGTAAAGCAATCTACCGCTAACCGTAATTGGTAGTTATAAGGGTTGTTTTCAGAAGTGTTGCAAAGTTCATGGGTTAGTCTTGTAGTCAAGAAAGAATTTGTTCCTTCAAATTTGTTTTGAAGTTTAATACTGCTGGGCCACTCGTAGGACTGACAAAATGTTTGCGTGTCCACGCCCAAAGTCTATCTGGAATACGTTCAGATGTTTTGGTAATTTTGTTCAATCATTTACAAACGAGAAACTGAAATTTAATAAAGAATTATTTCTTTATTAATATATTATTAGAAACAAAAGGATAATAATAATGATGAATCATTAAAGGTTTTCCAGGAAACCTAGCTCGGGTCGAACTAGGGGCATTGGAGTGTTGCAAGACGCCAACCAATGTCATTTTACTATTAATAGATAACCAAGTGGGAGCTGTTGAAATATGGTTATATATTTATACGTAAATGTCTAGTATCGAACCCGAGACCTCGGGATTGCACACAATACAAACGAGAATTAAAGTTTAATAAATATTAAATTTTATGTATATTTATTAATTAAACACAAGTTAAAGGATTAATGATCGTTAGTTATTAACCGTATGGACTAACTATCGTTAAATGAAAAGAAAAGGGGCTAGATTGTATTTAGGAGACAAGAAGGTTCCGGAACACCTCATGGGTGTGTATGGCCGGTCGAACCACAACCCAAAGGGGTATCCCTTTGCCCTAACTTGTTCCCTAAGTTGTCTAACTCTATAAATACAAAACCTTAGGTTATTCATTCACACCTCTTGTGCACTTAACCTAAGTTTTGTTTTCTCTTTTCTTTCTTCCTTGAAACCGATTGGCAAACACCATCCTTAGGGTTTTGTCGATTTTTGTTCTATCAAACAAAAGTGTTTTTTAAGATCTTGCAATCTCTTTAATTCATTATTAGTTTGTGTGTACAAGAACGAGGTAACAACTCACTATAGTTGTTATCAAGAGATCGATAAACAAAAAGGCAAGGGGTTTATCATTGATCTAATTAAACCCTAATTAGGGTTCATCAATTGTTCAAGAATCAAGATTGCATAACGGTACGTTCTTTATTTATGTTTTAGTTATTCTTATATGTTATACAAGATCCTTGCTTCCGCGTATGTGTTTACTTGATATTAGTATTAATATATGATAGTCATGGTATTAAAATTCTAACAAGACATAATCCCGTGAACTCCGGATTGACGGCACAGGTGCGGTTTATGTCTTTGTCCAAAGGTAAAGGAGTGCTCTGGGTAAAAGAAAGAACCCTTCTCATTATGGCTTTCGCCATAAGTTCCTTCAGACACTTGGTCTAGTGTTTAGTCCGGCACGTGCCGTCCGGACACATATGCCAACAAAGTACATAAACACAACATCAACAATTGGCGGCAACTTGAACTGACCGTGGAAACCACTACAAATATCTTGGTTCAACAACTATGAAGAGACAACAATCAAAGAAGAAAACCATGTCACCCAAATGCAACAAACGGTTAACCACTTAAAGCAATCACCCGGTAGAAAATACGGAAACGGGTATATAACCAGCCATGACCCTTGCACCAACAACAAAACCCACCAAGCCCTTACATTCTCCGGATTGTGTAACATTTGAAAGTGTCATGATCTTTGTTTTCACGCGTTATGTGGCGTGTTTAGTTTGAATGGTAGGAGTTTTTATTGTTGGATCACTGGATGGTTTGGTCAGTAGTTGTTATATCCACCGAAGCCCTTACATTCACCGGATTGTGTAACATTTAAAAGTGTTTAGATCGTATTGGATATAAGCATCATATGTGATTGTAGTTTGTTGCAAATTTTTATTTAGTTGTAAAAAGAATTGCTAAATAAGTTTATAAGTTGGAGTATAATCAACAGACAATTATTTGCACATATATCGTTACCTATTTCATGGGAACAAGTATGAACAACGATACATGATCATTTCGTCATGTACTTGTTACCTCTTTCATACTAAATGCTCGATCCATGTATTCGTGCCTACAACTGCTATTTTCTCTCTGTAACATAAGTCTCACCTTTGTTTTCTCATTTCATATTAATCTGTAACAATCTTCAACCCCCAGTTGTTTCCTTATGTGATTCAAACATAAATTATTCTAGTTGCTTACAACTTATATTCTAGAAAAATATTAAATAAATTCTAAAGAAACTAACGGGGGGGGGTGAATCTTTGATTTGATTGACCTAGCACCTTCACCATTGTCGTTTACTTACGCAACCCCGNGACTTAGTTGTGACGGCGTTACTTTATGGCTTGTGACGCCGTCACTCTTCCTTTTTCTGGTTCTGACGCCGTCAGCTCTAGACCGTCACCATCTCCTGAAGTTTCACTTGTAATTTTTATAA
Source organism: Artemisia annua (assembly GCA_014162995.1). Taxonomy (NCBI): domain Eukaryota; kingdom Viridiplantae; phylum Streptophyta; class Magnoliopsida; order Asterales; family Asteraceae; genus Artemisia; species Artemisia annua. Next base: position 306,435 of record LBNU01007188.1, read on the forward strand.
CTGAATCATCGTCGTGGCTCTTCAAGTGATGGCGCGCTTTGTGATCCTGACGCCGTCAGATGCCCTTTTCCTGGCGTTTTCATGACTTGGTCGTTTTCTTCGTTTTCTTGTCCAATTTAACCAAAAACAGTTCGATTTCCAGCATTTGCTTCACCGGTACCTAAAACTCAAATAGAAATGATTTAGGGCAATAAATGATCAAATATGTACGAGTTTATAGGCTAAATGACCCGTTAAAAACGCATGTTTTTACACCTCATCAATAGTGCAATACATTATACAAAAAAAAAAAAAAAAAAAAAAAAAACAGCTACTTGTAGTTAAGCCCTTGCAAGTAACAAATTTATGCATATCAACAAAATGTTATACTTGAATTATTTGCAAGTTTTTGAGTTTTATCGATTCCTCCTCGACCTCCTAGTATGCAATGTTGCGAAAATGATACATACGTTATCCTTCTAGTCGCAAAATTTGATATTCAATGTTTCCCTCGTGCTAATTAGCTTCGATCAGATAGTCTGGTAGGGCATCACGAAAGTCATTGCTACCCTTCATTTAGGACCAACTTATAGCACATTCAAGGGAAAATCACAAAGTAAAGCAACCAAATTATTTTCTGTATTAGGAACCTATTTCGTTGTTCATATTATTTTTTAGCCTAAATAGTCATTAAAATCTTCATTATTTCACTACAACTTAACTTTAACTTCTGAATGTTGTAAAGTTGACAAAATAATTTGGGAAAATTGTCCAAAAATACTATCAACTTGCCACTTATTACTATTGTATGCTATGAACTTTTTTTTTTTCCTATTGTATACACAAACTTTACTAATCCTACTATTATATCAATAAAACGCTTTTTTGATAACGTGGCAATACTTAATCACACTAATTACGGTGTAATTAATAAAATAAAAACCCGTAATATTGTTACAATAGAGTGATTAAGAAAGTTTGTGCATACAATAGGAAAAAAAAATTCATAACATACAATAGTAATAAGTGGCAAGTTGATAGGATTTTTGGACAATTTTCCCAAATAATTTGGTACCATCACTCTAATGGATGCATATAGTAATAAGCTTCAGCCCAATTCATGATACATTTTTGTGAAAAATAACTAATAAATGAATTGAACGACTTACTGGTTACCAAAGTTGAAAATTGATTTGAGAACGTGTGATGAGTACCAAATGGAGAAATACAGAGGTGGGAAAAGAAGAAAAGGAATGACATGATAGAAGGACTAATGCGTGGTACTCTAGTCTTTTAATTCAATACGCGGTCGATCAAGTAATTACCGAAAGGAGAACTACACCACGGGTCACACCTTGCTTGATGGCGCATCATATTCCGCCTTTACCTGGACTCATTCGTCAAGGTTACGTACATTGGTTTGAAAATATTGACTGCAAATATGGAAATACCTACATTTTCCACCAAGCGCAACAATGTTGTGATAGTCTTTATCAAGAGTGAAATCTTTTCTAAACGTCACTAGAAATCGTTCATGACATAAATGGATATTGACTAGACCCTACACTTGAGAGCATGAACCGAATGAGAATATCAGAAAGACAACAATTTGGGGTTCTCTTTAATTATAAGGTCTAACGCTCGGCAACATTTCATTAGATATAACCAAAATATCGCTGCTCTCTTAACATCTAGTCCTTATCTTCAAGTTTCAACACAAATTGATGATCGAAAAAATATCTAAATTAAGGGGGCCAAGTTATGAAGACACGAAGCACAACCCGAGATAATATGGAACACGAGTTATTGTCGAGTAAATACGAGTTTTGGGTCGCTTTCAGGTTGACCGCCCATTTCTTAATCAGGTTGTGTTCTGCTAGGGGTGGGTTAAACTGCTTAGACAAAACTAAAAATTAATTTTCTACTCGTAATTGATTACACCTGTAATGCAGGTTAAAATGGGTCAAACGGTCGACGTCTCAACCCATATAACCTATTTAATCCGCATAACACAGTTAACCGGTCAACCCATTTGAATAAACAGGTTAAATCAGTGTGTTCAGATTATGCACGAGATTATGTGCAATAGATCAACCCAATTACTTAAACAAATCGCATTCGGATTGAGGTTTCCAGCCCGCCATCCCGTGAACCTCATCCCAACTCTAATTACAACCCCTAGTCTAAATTGTGTTAATAATGCAGGTTCCATAAACCAACGGCACATAAAGAGGCGTGACAAAGTTCGTTGTCTAAATAATTGAAGATTTAAATCAGATGTTGAGGTCCATTAAAGAGCAATTCACCATATCATTAATCAACCCACAAACAACCATAATCTTAAGATTCATTCTTGAACTATGTTAGTAGTAACAACTAACAAATTAACAACAAATATATCAACAACTAACAAGAAGTAAATAAAACACTATATATATAATCTCTATATTGAAAATAAAAATAAAGTGATCCAACCCCATAATCACCATACTAATATTTTACAACCAACAAAAATAAAAACAAGAGTTGGTTTTGGATTAACAATAAGAAACATAAAACCCAAAACATCTCCTCACATCATAAACAAAAACCAAAAAAAAAAATGAAAAATATAGATTTACATAAGTCATTATACCCCATTTTCTTGTTCTGTTATATTTTTCATATCCATGTAATTAAATTAAAATATAGTACGTAGTACCTTAAAAACGTTAACGAAGATAATCAAGCTCATGTTGATCATTTTCATGAGCATGATCATCCCACTGAGTCGTGTCTTTGGGAGGGAAAGGAGGAGAATTGTCCTGATTTAACAATTTCTCAAGAAGAAGAATATCTCCCTCCAGATCAATCTCATAGTGATCAATTCCCGCTGGAACTGAATCACTTTTGAGAAAAGCCTCGATCTCTTCCAAAAGGAAGTCACTTCCCTCAAACGGAGTGAGAGAAGGGGAAGAGTCGGCAATGATAGGATGAGAAGACAGAGTGGGATCACCACCCAAAGAATTATGAACGTAACCAAGAACTTCTTGAGAGTACTCCTCAGAAGCAACATCGATGATATCTATTCGGTTAACCGATTCAGAATCATAATTTGAGGAGTACCTCGAAGTTTGATCGAGGTTAAATGTGAGCTTCCGTACCAACACGTAGAGTGATTTCATGCTCAAATACATCAATAAGAGCATGACCCGTTCTAAGGAATCCTCTTCCAAGAATGAGAGGAACCCTCGGATCAGCATCAAATTCGACAACAACGAAGTCAGCTGGAAATTGGAACTTTCCTACTTTCACGAAGACATCTTCGGCTATGCCGAGAGGACGAGTGATGGAACGATCTGCAAGCTCTAGAGTCATGCAGGTAGGAGTAAGTTTAGGAAGAGACAATTTCTTCCAGATTGAGTTAGGCATCAGGTTGATGCTTGCGCCAAGATCGGCCAAGGCAAAACAATCAACCATCCCTGGAAAAGTGCATGGAATCAGAAACTTTCCAGGATCTCCCAGCTTCTCGGGAAGCTTCTTTAAGATTGCTGCAGAGCAATTCTCGTTTAAAGGAGTTCTTGCCATAAGATTGCTGCAGAGCAATTCTCGTTTAAAGGAGTTCTTGCCATTTCGTACAGTTTTTCCTTGTTGCTCAACAAGTTTTTGATCATTGATGCAAATTTGGGCATCATAATGATAGCATCCGCAAGGCTTATGTCAAAATGCAAATCTTGAAAGATTTGATAGAACTTGTCCAATTGGTGACTAACCTTGTCACGGAGCTTTTGCTCATTTAATCGTGATGGGTAAGAAATTGAAGGTTTGGATTTAGGGACCTCAACGGGAGTCTCAACAGATTCAAAGACGACTCCACGTTTGAGCTTGGTTTTTGGGACAACCGGAGAATGGACTTGTGCTGTACTTTGTGGGCTAGTAATTTGCACCTTGTCCTTTGTTGCCTCCGGTTCTGGTTCCACTACCTTGGGGGAAGAAGAAGAAGCGGTAGTTGGAATCTCATGTTCCACGTCATACAACGGTGGAGGAATCGGACCAGGAGGTCCATCAATAGCCTNCTCATGTTCCACGTCATACAACGGTGGAGGAATCGGACCCGGAGGTCCTTCAATAGCTTTACCACTCCGTGTGGTAATAGCTTTAAGTTCACCCCTGGAGTTGACAACCGTGTTACCAGGAAGACCTCCCGAGGTAGAGGGTGGAGTGAGATGGTTCATGAGACTGGCAAACATATTTTCAATCTTGTATTGAGACTGATCAATTTTGTTGTTTGTTGCCATAAGCTCACTCTTCAGCTCATTACCCTGCTTGGTTATTGAAGATTGAAAATCATTCCTCAAAGTTGAGATTTGATTTTGCATCGCCCTTATTTTGGCATCATTAACCTTGATGTAGTTATTGAGCTCATTTGAGGGAGGTTCTTGGTAATTTGGAGCTGAATACCCTTGATTATCCCTTTGGGCCGGGTATTGATTGTTTGGGGCATGAAATTGATTTTGCATGTTTTGCCCTCTCGGTTGATTAGGATTTAACCTATTTGGATTGCTGGGTTGAGAAAACCCGGGTGGTCCATTTTGAGGTTGGTAGTTTGGTTCCATTTGAGGACGGTATTGGTTACCTCCTTGGTTGGAACTCCCGACTATCGCATTAACTTCAAACGTGCCATCGGTGGCAGTACAATTATAGTATGCGTGTGGACCACCACAAGTAACACAAACTTCTACCTTTTTGATTTCAGCAGGTTGAGAAGTTTGTGGAGAAGAAGGGGAAGTAATTTTCTTGTGTTTGGTGAGAACCAAAGCATGAATAGCCTCCGTGAGTTTGTCAAGCCTAGCATCGGTGCTAGATTGAGCCACGGGTGATGAGGTAGAAGGACCAACACTCGTTTGGGAAACAATCAGTTTGCTTCGAGGGGTGCGGACCTTAGACTTGTTCTCAATGATAGCTAAGGCATCTTTTGTGGTTCTATTCAAGAAATTACCTCTAGAGGAGGGATTGAGCGAGTCTTGATCAGTTGAACTCACACCGTTGTAAAAAGTGTCGAGTTACATTAACTCAGAAAAACCATGGTGAGGACATTTGCGAAGCATTTCTTTAACGATCCCATGCCTCACTAAATGATTCATCGAACTTCTGTGAGAATTTCATGATCTCATTCTTAAGACTCGTGGTTTTAGAAGGAGGAAAGAATTCGTTCACAAACTTCTTAACCAAATCTTCCCATGTTTCAATCGATCGAGGGGGTTGTTTGTCAAGCCAAATTCGGCAGCCCCATCGATGGAAAATGGGAAAAGAAGAAGTTTGATGG
>LBNU01007190.1:1838-19395 GCA_014162995.1 Artemisia annua
TTTTTTTTTTTGGGTAAAGGGGAGTAATCCTGCACCCTGGTAAAATATATAAGCCAACCAAAACGTTTAAGTACAATGGATATGGGTGAAGTCCCATATCTAAGCCCGTTACATAGGCGAACTAGCATACATAACATGACACTACCATTTCTTACTAATAAGAAATAGACCACTACCACTCATATAAATGTGACTAACCACACTTATAACAAACATTGAACACAAACTACAACGACTATATATAAAAAATTAAATGCTATTCAAGTAGATAAAGCCTTGAATCTTCAAATCGTCATAGTAGATCAAATTCCCAGCTTCAACCACTTGCATCTTCTATTAGTATTATGCAAAATGCATAATCTAATAACCTAATAAGAGTGACTTCCGTAGCAAATCAACTTGAAGCATAAACATGGTCTAAGCGACCCAACCTTCCAGCATATCCAAACTTGAACCAATCTTCCAACAAATACGAATGAAACACATGAAGACAACTACCAAGGATCAAGTCATATGTAACAACAATGATGGAGCATGACATGACATCATGATCACCAACAATGATAGACCATGAATAAGCAGCAAAGGGACAAAAAACCCTCGCCAACCTGTTGTATACCAATGATGATCAAATCAAAACCACCAAGTCCACACCATCAGTTGCCCACCACGCATGTGATCATAACAAGCACTATGACAAGCTTTGAATCCTCATAAGTTAGCCTTTAGGGATAACGGATCTCATCATAAGAGTGACTATTGCTCTTATCAAGTTTGCAGGCATTATGGACAACGGCTATCATCATGTAAAGGGAAATTGCACTCATCAAGTGTGCAAGCGTTTAGGGACAACGGCTCCCCTAAAGTAAGGTACAATTGCTCTCAACAATTGAGCCATTAGGGATAACGGCTCTTATCATGTATGAGACAAATTGCCCTCATAAAGTTAGCCTTTAGGAACAATGGATCTCATCATGTAAGTGACAATTGCTCTTATCAAGTGTGCAAGCATTAGGGACAACGACTATCATCATGTAAAGGGCAATTACTCTCAACAAGTGATTAAGCTTTTATTGACAACGACTCCCACAAAGTAAGGTACAATTGCTCTCAACAAGTGAGCCTTTAGGGACAACGACTCTTATCATGTAAGGGACAAATTTCCCTCATAAAGTTAGCCTTTATGGACAACGGATCTCATCATGCAAGTGACAATTGCTCTTATTAAGTGTGCAAGCATTAGGGGCAACGGTTATCATCATGTATTTGTATTTTCTTCGTCACAAGTCTATCGAAAAATTTGAAGAATGGTACTTGGCCTTCTTAAAAAACAAATTTTCAAGGAAAAGACGAATCCGACTGGCAGCAGCTCCAAATTTTCAAGGAACGCGGAACGCTCCAAATTTTCAAGGAACGTGGAACGCTCCGCTACGGAAACGAGAAACGGGAACGCGGTTCGCTAAGTCCTTAAAATTCGGTACGAAGGGGGTAGGCTCATTTCGGTACGCTCCGGTTCGATGTACCATATATGTTGGTACGATGTACACAATTTGGTATAATGTACCATATTATACTTATACATATATAAGTTTTAATAGATATCTATATATTTCATATACATATTTATGAACGTTTATTAATTTTATTATTATATTTAATATTTTTAATTATAGATTTTATATAAATATAGCAAAATTTACATGTGAATGCAACAAAGCATTTAATTATATATGTGAGTAAAGTCCACTTATATAATTTTAGCTAGCCCATTTGTGTGAGGCCCAAAAAAAAAGAACAAAGACCACCTTTAGTTTAATAAGTCCTTTAGGTTAATAAAAACAACAAATACTGCATCTTTTTATTATCAGCCGTCACTATTATCTTCTTCTCTCCTTCAACAGTCACCAATTCACCATCTCCATTCCTTTAACAGAGCTTCCACCGGAAAAACCATCACCACGAAAATCATAACACCAGAAACGAATCCAAGGTACAAAATCATACCACAAGAAACGGAACACGGAAACTAGCAATCCAGGTCGCGATCCAGGTCGCGATTGTACCGCGTTTCGGTACGAACGATCCGGAACGAGGAACGCGGCATAGTCAGCATTTCCTGTGACTATGGCTCCAACACTTTGAATTCGATGGTTATTTTCAGCACTTGTGAGCAACAAACACTCATCATTTAGAGTGCTGCACATAGTGTCAAACAGTTGCTGCAATGGTATATTGAAGTATTAGCCTCTTCAAATTCGATTCCACAGTAAAAAAAAATCATAACAAAAAACATTCAATTTAATGGTTGAACAAACCTTTTGACGCAACATGCAGTTGAAACAATATCTTGATTGTGAGAAAGCTATGAGTTTGTTAATAAGTTACGTAGTGGCAAACTGCGGTTCTTTATAAGCAGAAGCTCTATGCTTTGTTTGTATCTCAACAAGATGACCGAGGTTAGACTCGGACCTTTCAGCCTACAAAAGAACAAATAAATTTTATAAATATAATAGTATATACTTTTGACTGAGTCAAGTTCTTAAAAGCTCCTAATTCTCTTCCCTTTCAAATATGATTATTGGAGTTGAAACGAATTAAACATAAAAAGAATACGGCTGAATTATATCACTTACACCATGAGCACCCAAATGAGGAAAGCCTGGCTACGGGTTAGGTACTATGCTCAATAACGGATTAGTAACAGGGGATGGGGCTCCTGCAACATTTGGCTGTGGCTGTGGTTGTGGCTCAATAACTGATTAGTAACAGAGTTCATATATCCCGATTTGGCTTCTGATTTTTGCACAGCTGATGTTGCCAATTTAAACTACAACGCAAAACAAACTATATACTCCCTCTGTCCCAAAATAAGTATCCAGTTTGACTTTTAAGAATCAAACTGGTTCAACTTTGACCATATCTATTTTTGTGGGTGTTTCATAATATTTGATGAAAAATATATGAATGGATTGGATTTTAAGTATATTTTTCATTGGTATAATTTTTCATCAAGTTAATCTTTTTCCTAATAAAACAAAACCCCTAGTGGGAATTTTTCATTTTAAAAAAATCAATTCATATCTTATTTGGTAATATTTTTTTTAATTTGATTTTTCTTTTTAGGTTTTGAAAAATAATTGAGCCTAATTATTTCCTTATTTGTCTAAAGAATTAAAAAAACGTTTTTATAAGCATATATACAAAAAAGATAAAAATACACATGGGTCTCTATGTTATTTGTTCAAACTGATGAAAAGGCGGAGTTAAGTTTTAAAAGTTCAGGGTAAAAAACGCAAATCAACACCTCTTTGTCTATATCTCATTCACAGAAAACTACCCCTCCTCCTTCTTCTTCTCTTTTACCCAGCGATCCAACCCTACGAAATCAAAACTAACAAGGTATCTTGATCAGAGATTTGAAGATAGATTGAACAAAGTATGTTTTGACTTGGGTGTTTTTGGAGTGATTCCATTCCTTCACCTATTCCTCAATGGGGTGTGATTTTTAACCCTAAATCAACATCAATCAATCTATTAATTTAAGGTATGTTTTTTGTTTCATGAATTAAAGGTATGCTAATATTCAAGTTATTGATTATGTAATAATTNTTTTCTTTTGACTTTTTGCAGTTATAGAGTAGTGATGGTAGGATTACTAGAAAGGACAACAATTTTAAAAACATGTAGTAGAAGTTGATGACGTGATAAGTATCTAGGAGAGAGCTTAGAAGAAGAGCTTAAATAAGCGAGTAGGCATAATCTCTTTTGTTTGATGTGATGTCGTGATAGATAGGGGTGTTTGGGTAAGCTTACTTAGATGTCTTAAGCTTTTCATGTCAATAAAAGGAGTTTTTGAGTTTATGAATTATGAAAAAGACATCTCTTGAAGATTTGAACTTTGGATTAGCTTGTGTGGCATTAGAACACGCTAATGGTAACAAGAAACATGTAGAAGAAGGTCAAGAGTATGAGTATAAAGTTATAACTAAACTGGTAGTGGAAAGAATTAGGAAAATGAGCTTATTCTTAGATAGGCGAATAAGCTTAACTTTTGTTGTGACATCCCATCACTATTCTGGGCCTATGGGGTTATTGTTTTTAAAACATCTCAAGCTTATAAGTTGTGTATATAAGCTTACCCAAACACTTCCATGTGTTTGAGTGTTAGACAAGAGAATTGTAGAATCTTAATTATCTAATTTATCGCATTTAGATATTGAGAATATGTTTTTATCAAAATAGTTGATATAGAAGTAAATAAAGGAGAAGCTTCACATGAAATCAAATCTCATGGCCGATTACTTCACTACCGAGGAATCTCACTGCCATAAAAAGATATGAAAACTTGAAAGCTTTGGTGAGTTCTTCATGTTGGTTTTTTACTTTTTTTTTTTTTTTTGGTAAAAGGGTTAATTCACCCCGGTAAATTGCATTACACCAAAAAACATTGAAGTGCAACGGATGAGAGTGACATCCCTCATCTCAGTCCCTTAGGACACTTACAGACACACTTACAGACTCTAATATAAGAATGGCAACCATTCTTATAACTTACCAAACACCAAAAAAAACGTTGAAGTACAATGGATATGGGTGAAATCCCATATCTAAGCCCGTTACATAGGCAAAATTGCATACATAACAAGACACTACCACTTCTTAAAAAGAAGACAATAACACTACCAAGTAGAAGAATCCTTGAATCTTCAAATCATCACAGTAGTTCAATCTTCCAGCTTCAACCAATTGCATCTTTATTAGTAGCATGCAGAAAGCATAATCTAATAACCTAATAAGAGTGACATCCGTAGCAATTCGAGTTTGAAGTATAAACATGGTCTAATCGACCCAACCTTCCAGCATATCCGAACTTGAACCAATCTTCCAATATAAGAGTGAAACACATGAAGACATCATAAATCAAGTCACAATGCAACCACACTTCCCATGCCACGAATTGAGTACCAATAGGCTGCCAATAGCTGCCAAAAGCAGAATGCAAACCGAGGCATCAAAGCTGCCATAGAACTCCATAGAAACCAGTAGCATCGATCAAATAATATAAAATAAACCAAGATAGCAACATGACTTTGAGCGATGAACAAGAATCCCAAGCATGGTAACCCAGCAGCAACCATACCAAGACCAAATAATGAGATTAGAATGAGCAGCAGGTCATGTATAAAAACCATAGGTTGTAAACAGGTCACCCCTCCACACTAATAACACCAAACCATGCATCAATCCTGAACCAACCATCAATCAAACGAAAAGAAACATTCATGTCCCATATAGTTGATAAAACAATCCAAACCACATGATTGGTTGAATCATAAACTCGTACAAGCTCAATACACGATTACATGCAGAACAAAGAACAATCCATACGTACCATGCAAGCTGATCCGAACGATCAAATAATATCAATGTATACGAGCACTCCCAATCCACATCGAAATCAAATAGCACATCAAAAACAGAATTACCATCTCTCCCAAACCCATGATCATGGCATAAACATCATGCAAAAACCAACGAAAATCAAACAACCCCTTGCAAAGGTCAACAATCCAACCACAACCAGAAGCCACTCACGAACAATCACACAAGCGCCATACAACCTTAAAAGTAAAAACCAGAAAGGTTTTATAATCGTGAAGCCTACTCCATTCCACAAAACAATCCTCTAAGAATGAACAATCAGCAATATGAGGAGAAAAATGCAAGAGATCGATCCAAATAAAAGAAACTAAAACCGACATATAAACCCATAACAAGATCGACCTAGGAAACCCTAAAGGCGGTTGAGTAATAATACGCATGAGCACCAGATCCAAAACCCTATAAAGTAATCGACTAAACGATTAGATATTAAAGGTTATGAGGGTTTAGAAATCGCCAAGTTAGGGTTAAACAAAGAATAACCAGCACATGATCATCAATAGGGATAAATAAGCATGAATAAATAAGATCGATTATATGGCCCTTAAAAAAGAACCGACAACCAATCATCCCTAAGCCACGACAATAAGATCGTTGAATAATAACACAGTAATAGTATACGATCGAATCAAACAGTAAACCCTAAAGCTCGATAACAAGAAAGATCGTTTAAGGTATAGCTAACAAACCCTGAAGAAAGAGTCGATTGAAAACCGATTTTAAAAAACGATTAGGGTTTGAAAAAAGGGGACAAATTCATAGAATTAAATATAATAATCGAAAGCACACCCCTCCCAGATGATAATTACCCTTAAACCGATTGCATATTATTCACAAGAACAATAGAGAGGCGGTTTTAGTGGTAAAATTGTGCGATTGGAATGTAGGGGATGGGTGGCCGGAATTCGCCCCTAGGGGAGAGAATTTTAGGGTTTTCCTCTCTCACCAACCGTTAAGTAAGGTAACAACGGATCATATCATTCAAGTGACAATTGCTCTTATCAAGTGTGCAACCATTAGGGAAAACAGCTATCATCATGTAAAGGGAAATTGCACTCATTAAGTGAGCAAGCGTTTAGGGACAACGGCTCCCATAAAGTAAGGTACAATTGCTCTCAACAAGTGAACCTTTAGTGGCAGCAGCTCTTATCATGTTAGTGACAAATTGCCATCATAAAGTTAGCCTTTAGGGACAACGGATCTCATCATGTAAGTGACAATTGCTCTTATCAAGTGTGCAAGCATTAGGGACAACGGCTATTATCATGTAAATGGCAATTGCTCTCATCAAGTGAGCAAGCGTTTAGGGACAACGTCTCCCATAAAGTAAGGTACAATTGCTCTCAATAAGTGAGCCTTTAGGGACAACGGCTCTTATCATGTAAGGGTCAAATTGCCCTCATAAGTTAGCCTTTAGGGACAACGGATCTCATCATGCGAGTGACTATTGCTCTTATCAAGTGTGCATGCATTATGGACAACGGCTATCATCATGTAAAGGGAAATTGCAATAAAAAAAAAAGTTCTCTCTCAACTAGGGGCGATTTTTCCAAACCCTAACAACCCTAAATCGTTCCTCTCCAATTCATCCTTTGATCTCTTATTTTCGAATTCCTCTTGTTAATCTAATGATTTACATTCGTGTTTATCATTAATTAATCTTGTTGGGTGCTGTTAATTTTGAGTTCTTTGGGTCGATTTGGTTAGGTCACGATTTAGGGTTGTTTTATCATTCATTCGATCTTCATCAATTCTGCTCCAATCCCTTTAATTCTTGGATCGATTTGATTAATCTAGTGATTAAACGTTATGTTTATTATTGAATTAACTCATATCGTTGCTTGGATCTAAGATTTGGATCAGAATAGTGGGTATNTGAAGATTCAAGTATTTATTTTATAGTTTAATTTGTAATCTTATAGTCGTTGTAGTCTTATGTTCATATATTTGTTATAAGAGTGGTTTGTTACTCTTATAGGGGTTATAGGTAAGTTGTAAGAATGGTTTGTCATTCTTATATTCGTGTCTGTAAGTGTCCTTAGGGACTGAGGTGAGGGACATCACCCTCATCCTATTGTACCTCAACGTTTTTTGGAGTAATGAATTTTGCCAGGCTTATAAGACATTTGATAAGCACTTCAAATACATAAAGTAAAAAATGTTAATAAAAAAACAACAAATGGAAATTCGCACATCAAATTGTGTAATTACATTGGTGATCCTGCATTATATAAAATCTCTTATAAAATATTAAATATAAACAACATTTGCAAATGTGCATAATCACTAAAATAAAATCCATCTTAGCTTTTGACTGTCAAATAACTTGAATAGATAATACAACATGCTCACATCCATATTGGACATATGTTTATGCTTCGTCTGAGATTCATTAGAGTAGCTTTCTTCAAATCTATTTATTGTGATGTTATAAAGATCCCGTGTGATATTTCCTCTTGTTAAGATTTATGGCTTATGTTGTTTGAAGAAGTAGACTCCAAGTAATTAGATAATACGACATAGGACTTAAAAGCCATAAAGTGGTTAAAAACATTTTTTTAACTGTTTTACCACATACAGACTATAACTTTATCCCATGTTTAAAGGGAGAATAGTAATTCTTTTAGAGCATCAAGATCCAACTATTTGTTGGAGAAGATATAAAACTCTACCTAATTAATATCATAGCGGGTCAAAATTGATTTAGAAGGGTTTTTTTTTTTTTTTTTTTTTTTTTTTTTTTTTTGCAATAGAAATAAACTTTTATCCCAGTTTGGACCCGTTTAGTTGTAATAAGATTTTGTCTAATTCGCCTATTCAGCCCAAAAGAAATAAAACATAGCATGAATTTACCTATTCATAAGTAAATGGGTTGAACTTGTCACCAATAAACAACACGAAACATGGTCACTTATCAAACCTTGGAAGTGAAAATCGAATATATGGTTTGCTCCTGAATGTAACAAAGTTCCCCTTAAAGTACATGCTGCAAGAGGAGCTAAAGCCTAAAGGGAAACAAACAATTATTCAAAAAAAAATTAGGCAAATTATTATGTTAAGAACTAAAATAGGTAAGTGAATTGATGAAACCAAGCAAAGATAGATAAAAATAAGAAGTTGTAGTGCAAATAATAATTATTAAGAGCAACAAAATGAAATATTTGATTATCTATTTCAAAATTTTGAGACCTGCAAAATTTGTGGAAAGAGATAATAATATCGAACCATCTAAACATGATCATGTGAGAGTGGATGATCATGTCACAGTGTTAGTTGTGGATAGTTACTAATATAGCCATTACACAAAATTTTCCTATCTATGCCTTTACTAACAAAACAAAAGTTTCGCGATAATAACAAGATATCTTAACAGCACCTTGTCACCCTAAAGTCGATCTCTCCTCTGGCGATTTTTCTTCCCCCTCCATTCCCTAATCGTTTTCCACCTAAAACCTCTAATTCGTATGTTCTTTTCAACGATTTGATTTCTAATCATTATTATTGCTTAGTTCATATTGATTGCTGGCTTTTTGGTGTACTTTGTTTGGGGGTAGAAAATCGCTAGTTAAGTTATCCCTAAAAAAACCTAATCGCTACTTGTTAATCGTTTTTCTTTAGGGATCTTTTTTTAGTCGGTTGCCTTGTTCTTTAAACCATAAACGATTCTCTTGGATCGTTTTTATTTATCCTTCAATATCCCAATCGATTTCTTGTTAAATCGTGGTTAGGGTATTAAACCGACTTGGGTGTTTTTATCCTTTAAACCGACTTTATCAACTGCCTATATTAAGTCGATTTGGGGCTTGAGCTTTATTGTTATATCCTTTAATCGTTTGTGATTACCTTGCTGCTGCTGTAAGTCTCTTGTGTTCTTTATCGTTCTAATATCACTTATTGATTTAACCTTTAAGTAGGGTTTGTTTGAAGAGACATTGCAGCTGGTTGTTTTTCGTTTGGTGTGGTTTTGGGTTATGATCTGTTGAGGGTTAGGAGAGATGGAAAAAGGTTTTCTCAACAACTCGAAGAGGGTATCCATGAGTACTGATTGTAATTTGGTGTTGAGTGATTTGGCTAAAAGGGTTAAAAGTATTAATGGTAAAATATTAGGAAAAGATGGTAAACCTATGAAGCCGTTTCGTAGTGTAAAGAACAATGCAACATGTTCTTCTCCTACTATTGAGGGTACGGATAAAGAGTGTGATGAAGGTGCTGCTGTTGTTAATGAGAAAACAAAGGATCAATTTGAGGTAGGGTGTTCACAAACTGCCTCAGAAGTTAATCAAAGTAACCATGATGCTGTTGATGCCACGAGTAATGAATGTAATATCCATGGAGCTGCTGTGGGTTCAAAAGTTATGGGTAAAGTTGATTTATCCTTGGCTGATGTGGTTATTCCGCAGGAAGAAGTGGAAGGGATTAGTAGTAGATTTGATAATTCACTGTATGGTTATTTTGTTGGACAAAGACCCGCGTTTCCAGTAGTCCAAAACTTTGTGCGGAATGTTTGGAAGAAATACGGGTTAATGCAAGTCATGATACATCAACAATTCTTTATGTTTAAGTTCTCAAGTAGGGAGGGTATGGAGGATGTCCTTAATCATGGCCCTTGGCGAATTAGGTCAGTCCCATTAATGCTTCATGTTTGGAACCCTAATTCTGATTTGATTAAGGAGGACATAAAGAAGGTCCCGGTGTGGGTTAGATTATATAATGTGCCGGTGGTGGCTTATTCGCTGGTTGGGCTCAAAATGATCACGGCTAAACTGGGACGCACTATTATGTTTGATGAACACACGAGTAATATGTGTCTTAAGTCGTGGGGAATGAACTCATATGCAAGAGTGTTAGTTGAGATTTCAGCGGATAATGATTTTGTGGAGTCACTTGTGGTGGCAGTCCCTATTCCAAAGACAAAGGAGCATCGAATGGTTAAAATTGATATTGAATTTGAGTATAAACCTCCCCGTTGTTCTATATGCAAACTTTTTGATCATGTGGATAAGGAATGCCGTAAGCTGATAAAGGAGGCTAATCGGAGAACGAGTGTGGATACTGGTCTTGGATCTAATATGCGTAATTCAAAAGGTGGTAACAAGGTTAAAGTCTCGGGTAAGCCTAAATTCATTTATAGACCTGTTTCTAAGCCTACTAAATTCATTTATAGACCTGTTTCATTTATAGACTAGTACCTCCATACCGAAGGATAATTCTACTCCTACTAATAAGGATGTGGTAAATTTGGCGTGTGATAAGCCTAAGGATATTGATACGCTGAATTCTAATCCTAAGGTCACAATTGAGGGCACTAATGAGGAGACTTCTAATGAACAATCTAGTACTCATTTGGTGAATAATGATGTTAATGAGTTTGGATATTTTAAAGATGATATCAACCTTGGTGAACTTAGGAGTAATATGGAGAAAATGTGGGAAGCGGATAAGGTGCTTGATCTTGCCGATAACCCCTCTAACGTGGGGGATGTTGAAGATGGTTCTGATTTGCATATTATTAAAGAAATTTCAAACAGCCCCGTTACTGTAGCGTTGGAGGAAGGTATGGATAATTTGAAACCTTGTGAGGTTTCTACTATTAGCGCAAGTTTGGTTGAACCGCCTGTGAGTGTACTTTTTGAAAAGGAGGTTGGAACATTTGTGCCTACCTCCTCAGTTCAGCCCTCTACTTCTGCTACTAAAAGATCCAACCCCTTTTCTAAGGTTGGTGAGATTGTTGATTCGGATAGCGAGGATGAGGTTCTTAACACTTTTGATGAGTCTGCGAATTTATTTGATATGCCTATGGGTACTTTCTCATCTTTAGGTGGTGGAGGTGATCAGGAAGATTACTATGAGTATGATGACTTCACGGATCAACTTTACGATCTTCCAGGACAATTGGGTGCATTTTATGAAGATTTCAAGCTCCAAGGTCGCGTTAGGAAGTAGTTGATCTTTTTATTGTCTTGTTTTGGTTATGTGGTAGTGGTCTATTTCTTATTAGTAAGAAAAGGTAGTGTCTTGTTATGTATGCTTTATCGCCTATGTAACGGGCTGAGATATGGGATTCCACCCGTATCCATTGTACTTAAACGTTTCATTTGGTTTTATATATTTACCAGGGTGCAGGATTACTCCCCTTTACCCAAAAAGATAATAACAAGATATCTTTGTTATACCAGTGGAATTATTATTCAAGTTAGAAGTGCCACATGATAAATTTAAACATGTAGTTATGATCACATTGGTATGATACCATAAGCACGAACTATATGCCTCCGATACCAAATAAACTTGCAAGACTAACTTACGCTAGTGTAGTAGTAGATATGTCAAATTCCAAATGAGGAGAAGAGCGCCAAACTTTAGGAGATAACAATATTGAATTCAAATCTAGTTGCTAGACCGGATGTTTTAACTTCTTTGATAATAAACATTATGCATACTACAACATCATTTCTACTTGAAAACACAACTCCATGTACATTTCCATTACCTATCTGTAGTGCAACCACTTGTAATCTATATGAAACAAAAAGATATACAAAAATATATAAACCAGCTAGTTAAGTTTTAGCTTAAAAATGATTTTATACCATATACATTACACGTATTACATTATACACGACTTTTGGGCAAACAACACTTTGTCAAATTGGTCGTGATGTTTTTACTTGTAATTTACCATTTATCTATCCTTGGCCTTTATAAGCAAAGTTATGTATGTACCTATCCATATTAGTAACCTCACTTGTACAAAAGTATACATTTTTTGAAATAGAAGAGAATAAACACCATAGATGTTTATGACCAATGCATAACATTGAAAATTACCTCATTTGCACGACAAACACTTGTTAGGCATCAAACACTTGAAAATTATCTCATTTGCACAACCATCTCTTTTAGTCATTACATCAAACACTTGTAAGGCACCTTTAAGATCACTTATCCTGTAATAAGTAGACATACAAAACACCTTAAAATCATAATTATGTTCCAGTGTGACCAAGATCCATCGATTGTTATGAATGTGAAACAGCCAGCAAACAAATAAATTATTTAAAACCCTCAAAAAGTTGACCGCCAATCTTTTGCCTTTTCATGGAAGAGAATGTTTCAATTGGTAAGAGAATGTTTACGTGCTATTAATTGCGATTAACATGGAATTAGTTGATGTTTTTTATTGTGTTGTGCTAAAATTTCGGACCTGATTTTCAGTTTTTAGAATGTCGATCTCAAGTGAATAAAGAGTTGTGAAATTTCAAAGAGGAAATAGACATAACTGTGTGATGTGGAATAACTGACGTGGCTTTACTGACGTGGAAAGGTTACCAGCATTGGGCTAAATGACATGGCCAATTTTTAAAAAAAACCTTCTTTTTTATAATGATATATATATATATATATATTAGGTTATATATATTATAGGTATATATATATCATATACTATATATATTATTATAGTTATATAGTATATATATATTTATTATATATATATATATATATATATTGTATATATATATATATTATATATATATATATACACTATAGTTATAATCTAGGACTCTCATAACCTAGAAAACTCATTTGTTGATTTTTAGAACTGAAATTATTCGTTTACGAATATTTTTCTTTTCCCCATTTGCCTTCTGAACTTCATGTCAATGCAACACTCATGTTGAGTGTAAGGAGAAATGAGTCGAAAAATCTATGGAATGAAACAAACTCCCGGTCCTCCGTTGCATACGTTCCTTCCTACTATTCTCGTCTTATAACCCATAGTAGTTATCTTTTTTGGGTAAAAGGGTTAATTTCACCCGGCAAAAATTCATTACACCACAAAAACATTGAAGTAAAAGGAGGATTTGATGGCTGACTTCCCCCTCATCTCAAGCATTAGGACACCTTTTACAGACTCTCATATAAGATGAGACGCATTCTTATAACCTACAATTAAAATGACTACCAAATAAAATGAAACTTACAATAATGGGGACAAAGTAATAAAATTTTACAATACTACTCAAGAAACACTTGAGTCTTCAAAAAAATCATTATGGCGCTTCCATCTTAACTTCCATTGAAGAATTCGGAAACGATCTTCAACGATACTCAGTTTGTAGAGCATCAATCATAGAACTACAACCAAACCACACACTATGACACGATTCAGTGCACCAAATGAAATTAGGATCAGAATGCAACTCTATTCGACACAAACCTGCCATAGAACTAAATAGGTTTTCCAAACCCTAAATCTCAAATAACGGATTGGTAATGTTTTTCTGAATAAGAAATCTACAACAACTTAACCTCCAAACAAACGAACCAGCAGCATGAATAAAGAGGGCACCAGCAGATTCAAAGAGTATCACCGTATCATAACCACCAATACCACCACACTAGCTTTTTTTTTTTTTTTTGGGTAAAAGGGTTTATTCACCCTTTGGTAAAATGATTATCCAAAATAAAACACATGAAGCTACAAAGGACGGAGGGTGACTCCCTCGGACTCACTCCCATAGGGACACTTACAATCTCATTATAGAATGACACATCCATTCTTATAACTTACAATTGATGACATACTAATAATTGACAAAATAATATACATTTTACAAGACTACTCAAGGTCAAAACTTGATGGCCTACTAACGCACTCATAGTAGTCCATCAACTTCCATGGAAACAATCTTCCAACATTGTCATTCATGCCAAAACAATCCAGACCAGCAATAGAATTAGAATCAAGACAAACATATCTGCATGAACCGTGTAACAGCAAATTCATAGGGCTTGAAGGAGCCCTATCCATACAAATGTATCACCATGAAAGGAACACAACTAGCTCTATGAACATGATTTTGAAACCAAAAAGCTGCCCAAACGCAACAATATAACAATGCAAATCCCGAAAGGTGTCAAATCTGCCATAACTAATTCTTTTGAATTTGTACCTTCAAAACACATACTTCAAATAAGTCCCAAAGCAATAACACCGGCACAAATCTTCTTAGGGACGAATCAGGAGTTCACAAATTCAAACTTACATTAAAACCACATCAACAATGATCCGTAAAAAAACCATGTATACCATCCGTAAACATCAGGATTAATGTCAACATAACCAAATAAACCAAGAATAGGGTATAAACCTAACCTTACCAGAACACCACCAAAAGATAAGCAATCACCACAGATCAATGAGTACAAGTAGGATTTGAAATAAGGTCATACCTTACTTACATCTCTCTCTAAACCCACGTATAATGGATAACTTGAGCAGCATGCACGTACTCACACACTACCAGCAGCTCAAGCCATGAACAAAACCCTAGAAAGGGTTTACCCACATATGAATCGAAACAGAACCATAGAGAATTCTGTTTGTGGGGGTTAAAGGCATCATGTACCACACCAAACCCTTAGCAAGGGTCTTAGCATCCAGAAAATAATCAAAGCCCTAGAACAAGGGGTTTCGATAAACTATTGAAGCACCATAACGTTAATGAAAGTAGCAAACCTAGAGAGGTTTCATAAGCGTTAATAACTAATTGAAACCAAAGGAACGATCTTCAAACGCGACATCATTAATCATCACATAACCCATAAGATCAGATCGAAGCGACGATCTAAACAAAACCGATTACAAAAAATTGAATCGCTTTAAGGTTAAATCCGTAAAACGAGTAATAGGATATTAATATGGTAATCGTTTAGAGTTATAACACACACCAATAATCAATTCAAAAAAACCCGCCCCCCTTCAATCATAAACGATACTCCTTATAGTTTATTGTAGTCGGAATCATCAACATAACCACCATCGATCAAGGAAAAAATAAGTCGGTTAGGGGTTTCCTTGCTCGATCTAATGTGTAAACGATTTATAAAATAAGGATAATACCCAGCCGCCACCACAAGAAGGAAGATCACAACCTAAATCGATTGCATACCATCAACAGGGATCGTTAATAGGTAGAGAGACGAGTTAGGATCGTGAAAAATTGGACGGAAAATTTATGGTGGTGGCGGCCGGAAATCGCCACACCTAGAGAGAGTTTTTTTTTCCTTATTGCGTCTTTTTTTATATTTATTTTCATATCCACCACACTAGCTAAATCGTTGTACTAACAATAATAGGTTCAACCCTAACATCCATTAACAACCAGCAAAAGCATGTTGTACATCAATCAGTAGTAGCAAACCGAACCAAAAATAGGGTCTAAACCCTAACATGCCAAAGAACGATCCACATCATGATAATCAATAGCAGCAGGATCAAGGAAAACGGTAGGTTTTTGAATAAGATCCCTACAACTTAACTTCCATCTCTCTCTTGAAACCCACATACATTTTTTTTTTTTTTTTTTGGGTAAAAGGGTTTCACCCTGGTAAAATATATTAATCACACAAAACGTTTTAAGTACAATGGAATGTGGCTGAAATACCACATTAACCTCAAGCCAAGCTTGAACAACCACTACACACTAAACGGTTGTGCTAATGACAGGCCAATAGCACAACAAACCTAGCTAGATATTATAATCAACTAACTAGAAATAACGCCAAGAAGAATAAGGAATCACAATGAAAACTATCTTCCAACCAGCAATANGGATGCTAGTGTATTGGGTAAAGGTGATGGCGATGTGAGTAATTTTGCTGTTGGTGAGTCGAGTGGGGTTAAGGATGCTGATATGAGTGATAGTGCTTATGAGAAAAGTAGTAGGTCATTTCGTGATGCTGTTTCGAATAGTTATGGTGGTAATGGTAATAACAAACTGCATTATGTTCCCCCGTCTATTATTGGTGAGAACAGGAAAGTAGCTAAAATGGATCCGGTATTAGAAGAGGGTTGTAAGAGATGGGGTAACACAGTTGTGGGTTTTTTTGTCGGTTTTCGTATGAATTATGCTGATTTGGTTTACCATTTGAAGCAAATGTGGAGGGTATATCAGTTAGATAATGTTATCATGAATCAAAATGGTATGTGTTTCTTTGATTTTAAGTCAAAAGATGGTATGGAGTTGGTTATTGATAAGGGTCCGTGGTTAGTGAACAACAAGCCTTTGTTTGTTAAGAAATGGGAACCGGGTTTGTGTATGTCTAAACCTGAGGTTAAGAAGGTTCCTGTTTGGGCTAAAATTCCTGACATTCCGTTGGAAGCATGGAATGTTGATGGAATCAGTAGGATTGTTAGTCAAATCGGCAGTCCAATTATTATGGATCGTATGACAGCATCCATTTGTGAGAAACCTTATGGTAGGGCTACTTTTGCTAGGGTGCTTGTTGAGATCGCTTCTGAGATACCATTGGTCGGGTTTGTTGAATTGTGGTATGAAAGTCTAGGTAAGGTCTTAAGGCTGCGTGTTGAGCATGAAATTTGGAAAAGTCTAAAATATTATAAAACTAATTATAAAACTGAAAATCTATTTTTTAGGCTTATTCTTGATTTATTATTAATTAATTACTATTTTAAACTAATACTAATTATTAAAAATATCAAATGAAAAGAGAAAATTAAGAAAATTTTTCTAAAAATACTTTAGACTAACAGAAACCTAGGAAAAATATAAAAACATACAAGTGCTTAATGAAAAAGTTAGAAAATAAGCTAAAAGCTAAAAAATATTAAATAGAAGCTATCACTAAAAGCAAAGATGATGATTTTCTGATTTTTCTATTTGAAAACTAGCTAACTACTTAAAATAATGAACTTTTTAAAAGACAAAATGACCAGAACTTAAAAATAAGCAGTTTGTAAGCTAAAATCCCTAAACAGTTAACTTTGTTTGACTAGAGCTAGAAATAAGCTTAAATGGGCTCAAGTGGGGTCCACAGTGATCAAGACAAGTTCAGACAAGCTGTTAGAACAAGAATAAGCTAAAAACTACAATGCAAGCACACTGAATAAGCAAAGACAACAAAATAAGCAAAAGCCAAAACCTATTAACAACACAGATTTGGGACAAAGTTGCAGCTGATCTAGGGGGCCCACAAGAGGGATTAAGCTCACAAGCTTGGTAGAACTAGAGAGCCAGCCAGCTTGTGAGTCCAAAAAGCTTAAGCTCACCCACTGGGGTCCACTGAGGTGGCCTGTGGAACCCACCAAAGT
>LBNU01007190.1:52258-62659 GCA_014162995.1 Artemisia annua
CTTGATGAGAGCAATTGGCCTTTACATGATGATAGTCGTTGTCCCTAATGCTTGCACACTTGATAAGAGCAATTGTCACTTGCATGATGAGATCCGTTGTTCTTAAAGGCTAACTTTATGAGGGCAATTTGTCCCTTACATTATAAGAGCCGTTGTCCCTAAAGGCTCACTTGTTAAGAGCAATTGTACCTTACTTGATGGGAGTCGTTGTCCCTAAACGCTTGCTCACTTGATGAGAGCAATTGCCCTTTACATGATGATAGCCGTTGTCCCTAATGCTTGCACACTTGATAAGTGCAATTGTCACTTACATGATGAGATCCGCTATCCCTAAAGGCTAACTTTATGAGGGAAATTTGTCCCTTACACGATAAGAGCCGTTGTCCATAAAGGCTCACTTGTTGAGAGCAATTGCACCTTACTTGATGGGAGTCGTTGTCCCTAAACGCTTGCTTTCTTGATGAGAGCAATTGCCCTTTACATGATGATAGCCGTTGTCCCTAAATTTTGCACACTTGATAAGAGCAATTGTCACTTACATGATGAGATCCGTTGTCCCTAAAGACTAACTTTATGAAAGCAATTTGTCCCTTACAAGATAAGAGCCGTTGTCCCTAAAGGCTCACTTGTTGAGAGCAATTGTACCTTACTTGATGGGAGTCTTTGTCCCTAACCGCTTGCTCACTTGATAAGTGCAATTGTCAATTACATGATGAGATCCGTTTTCCCTAAAGACTAACTTTATGAGGGCTATTTGTCTATTACATGATAAAGACTCCTTATTTTTCTTATTGATCCAAACAACTTTGTCCTCACATTCATCAGATAAAGAAGGAACAGGAACATTAACTACCTCACCAAACAAATCATACCACTCATTCGGCCATTTCCAACCATTATAATCTAACCAATCAACCACTTTTTCATTAACATTAAACCCATTATCAATAAGGAAACTATAAGTAATGAGCTTACACAAGGGACCTTTCTCATGCCATTTATCAAACCAAATAGAGCAACTCCTACCATTCCCCAATTTATAAGCAACAAACGAGCGAATTTTGTCCCTAAGGCCTAAAATATGATTCCAAGCAGAAGCACCATGTTCAAATTTAACATTAACCCAAATATTCCTATCTTTGACCCTATAAGCATGGATCCATTTCACCCACAATGAATCCTTCTTACTAATAATATTCCAAAGATACTTAATCAATAACGCTTCATTCATGAGTCTAAGAGGTTTTAAACCTAAACCACCTTGACTTTTGGGTTTGCAAATGTCTTTCCAAGACACACTAGCAATCCCACTCCCATCGCCCCCACCAGACCACAAGAACTTCTTACACAGTTTATCAATACAAACACAAACATGAGCAGGCAGTTTAAACATCGAGGCCCAATATATATGAAGCGAAGATAAAACAGAAGAGATCAGCTGTAATCTACCCGCAAAAGATAAAGTTTTGTTTCGCCAATCATTAATACGATTCTTAACCTTCTGAATCAAAATTCTACAGTCTTCATTAGTAATTTTCTTACCAGACAAAGGAATGCCTAAATACTTCAAAGGAAGCTCACCAATTCTAAAAGGCATAACAAGCAAGATATTTTCCTTAACCGGGTCAGGCACACTCCCAAAAAATGCAACACTTTTAGCTAAANGGAATGGTGTGTCATTCTTATATTCGAGTCTGTAAGTGTCCTATGGGACTGAGGTGAGGGAAATCACCCTCATCCGTTGTACTTCAATGTTTGTTGGTTAATGTATTTTACCGGGGTACAGGATTATTCCCCTTTACCCAAAAAAAAAAGAAAAGGAAGCAGAGGTAAGACATACCATTATCCAATGAATCATGGAGCTATGAAAACCAAAGTGGATGAGACACTGCTTCAAGAAGTCCCAATTGACCGTATCATACACCTTCTGGATGTCCACTTTGAACGAACATTTGCTAACTTCAGGCTTCCAGTTGTACGCCTTTAAGAACTCCTGAGCAAGCAAGATGTTGTCACTAATTTGCCTACCCGGGATAAAAGCGCTTTGGTTGCAATCAATTAGGCTGCAAAGACCTTCTTTAAGCCTATTAGTGATGACCTTGCTCATACACTTGTAAATGACATTACCACAAGCGATAGGACGATAATCAGATACCTTCAACGGGACTTGCAGCTTAGGAATAAGAGATATAATATTAATATTAAATTCGCCAAGTAACTTTCCCGAAACTAAAGAATTCTTTAACTGCTGCACAAACATCAACACTCACAACACTCCAAGCCGCTTTAAAGAACTTCGAAGTAAAGCCGTCCGGACCAGCAGCTTTGTCATCCTCAATACTAAACATCGCCTCTTTGATTTCAATATCAGAAATGGGTCTGATCATGTTATCAGCAATAGACGGGTCAAGTTTCTTGGTAAAAAGATCCTCACAATCATCTAAAGGGATGACCTCATCAGCAACCCCCAAAAATTGTTGAAAGTGATTAACAAAACACCCCGGGACATCATCACCATAAAACTTATTCCCCTGCTCATCACACACAAGTTGAATCCTACCCTTATTCACCCTGCTCTTAAGGAAATTATGGAAGTAAGACGTGTTTTGATCCCCATCCTTTAACCATTGAATCTTAGTTTTCTGCCTAAGAAGATTAACCTCATCCCTAACCGCTTCCTGATACGTTTGACAAAACACATACTCTTCTTCTCTAAGTCTGCTATTGTTAGGCTCCTTATCTAAACACTTCTGAACTTTTTTAAGCTCAACTCTCAACGCCTTAACCTGATTAAACACATTCCCATTGACCCTGTTCATATTACGCAGGTGTCTTTTCATATTTTTCAACCTTTTGGTCAAGACAAACATACGAAACCCATAGACCTCAATACCCCAATTCTCTCTAACAGTGGGAATAAAGGACTCTTTCTCAGCCAAGAAATTAGCAAAACGAAAAGGCTTAGGTTTTCTAGATTTAGCCAAACAATAATTCATAACAACAGGGCAGTGATCAGATGTAATGAATGGTAAAAATTCAGCAAAGCAGTTGTCATAACGGGAAATAAAACTATTATTACCCAAGGCTCTATCTAGTTTCTTAAGAATACCATTATCCGGATCATGCCATTTTTGAATCCAAGTGTAGAACATACCTTTGGAAGCAATATCATCAAGTTCCAAAGACTCAACACAATTTCGAAAATCTTCCATATCATGATCTTTTGCTGCAGTAACATCAGAGCAATCACTAATGTTCAATGCCACATTGAAATCACCCAGCAGCAACCACGGTTCCCCATTGACATGTTTGCTGTGATCCATTAAGTTTTTCCATAAAGCCCGTCTTTCAACACCTTTATTTTTAGCATAGATAAAAGACACAAATTGCTTCCTGTGATCATGAATAAAATTAATTTCAAAATGCATGGATTGATCAAAATGAGAAAGCAAGTTAATCCCAACAACATTAGCATCCCACCCAACCATGATTCTACACACACTTCTGCAATCATCCATATTAGATACCCAAGACCAGTTGCGGAACATGCTATTACCCACATTCTGAACCGACTTTTTCCTAAGATGAGTCTCAACCACAGCACACATACACAAACTTTCTTCTCTAATAAGTGAAACCACTTCATCTTGTCTGGTTGTCTGAGACAGACCCCGGACATTCCATGCAGCAATTTTACCTATCATTGGATATTAACTGAGTTTGATGCCGGAGCACCAGAATCTTGAACCATAATAGTATCCACATCATTGACGACTTCATTCTGTGTCATGAAAGAAGCAGATCCAGTAGTAACCTCCTCTACTTCATCCAAAGAATCAGCGCCATTCATATCAGACAAATGACCATTAATTATGTCACTCCTTATCTCCTCACATCTGCTCGAGTAATATTCCACCATCTCATCCGTCCAAGTAGCTTTACGATCATTATCAAGTGGCTTATCAGATAGAATAAACAAGTCAACTTCAGTAAAACCACGCTCCTTAAGTAAACTGTCTACTTTGGCTAACTCCACCCGATATGCTTCATCATAACACTTACTAAATGAAACATCATTGCTGTCATGAGAAGTCAAAACAGACTGCTGCATCATTTTTTCGGCATTCATCTTAGCATTGATAGTAATGTTACGATTAAGCAAGATAATACGATTAGATAAGCTCTTCAATTTCAACTTTAGTTGCTGTTCAGGGGACCCATTCATCATAATTCTACTATTCCACTTTTCCGTATAGTACTTAATCATGTCTTCATTCCAACCTTTAACCACACCTTCCAAAATAGGAATACCAGAATTACATGCCTTATCAACTTGAGACTTAACATCATTCCAAATCTCAGAATTATCACTATCTTGCTCACTTCCCAAAGCATCAAAACGATTACTAGTACTAACATTCTTAGATCCCAAAACATCTTTCGAATTACGACCATCACTGCTTAAACTACCATTACCATTTTTGTTACTATTCTTGTTACCCAAATTCTTCTTCTGTTCATTTTTCTTATTAACATTATTACCACTATTCCGGTTACCATCACCACCACTAATCCCCTCATCTACCTTACCCTTACCTTTATTAGCAGGCACGCCTTTATCATTCATAACCACACTATCATCTACACTACCAATATTACCACTCTTGACCGGTTCCGATTTCTGACTAACCTCCTTATTACCCTTGTTTCCAGTATTAGCATTACTTGTATTATTACCACTAGCCGTATTCACATAAACACCTCTTCTAGCCTGATAACCACTAAAATTCCCTTGACGCAAATTATTACCACCACCCCTGTTTCTCCGATTACCAGCAGTAGACCATCCCTCATCCACATTAACCTTACACGAAGCAGTACCATTGTTCCCATTCTTCACCTCACTAGGCTTCACATTCTCGCCATCCTTATCCACTTTCCTAGCCACATTAACCTTGTTCTGGCAGTCACTCAAATAGTGTCCAAAAATCTTGCAGTCCTCACATCTAGGGGGACCCAATCATGCTCAACACGCAGCCTTAAGACCTTACCTAGACTTTCATACCACAATTCAACAAACCCAACCAATGGTAACTCAGAATCAATCTCAACAAGCACCCTTGCAAAAGTAGCCCTACCATAAGGTTTCTCACAAATGGATGCTGTCATACGATCCATAATAATAGGACTTCCGATTTGACTAACAATCCTACTGATTCCATCAACATTCCATGCTTCCAACGGAATGTCATGAATTTTAGCCCAAACAGGAACCTTCTTAACCTCAGGTTTTTTTGGGTAAAAGGGATGTTTCACCCTGGTAAAATATATTACACCAAAAACATTGAAGTACAAAGGATGAGGGTGACTCCCTCATCTCAGTCCCTTAGGACACTTACAGACTCTCCTATAGGAATGAAACATCATTCCTATAACTTACAATATAAGGGTGACAAGCCACACTTATAACAAATAATTGAACATTAAACTACAACGACTATAAGAGAAAAAATAATTGCAAATCAAGTAGACTCTTGAATCTTCAAATCGTCATAGTAGTCCAAACTTCCATAATCATCTTCATAGTCCCACAAACCATGCTTCAAAAGAATCTAAGTAAGAGCACATGTGTGATAACCAGGAGATGAACATATACAAAGAGGCCAAACTTGCTCCAAAGGTGTATGTTTAGATGCAAAACCGAGCACATATTAATAAACACCAAGCATGACAGTGAAACCTTCTCTCTCCTGGTTACTATGGGCGATTTTCTACTAAACCCTAACCTTCAAACAATCGACTTTTAATCTTCAATCTTGTACTCCTCCTTATAACGATCGTGTTCTTGACGGTTAACTGTGTTTAATTTAGTCTTTAACATTATTTTTATTTGGATCGAGACCTGATTTGATTAGATCTACGATTTATTTAAGGGTTTTTTTGTTAATCGCTAGTTTGGTTTCTTTGGGTTATCAAAAAAGAGAGAGATTTCAGGGCATTGAATCAACACTTTGGGGAAAAGATCAGCTACTGAAGGAGCAGTACTAACAACACCTGTAGCAGCAACCAAATATGGGTATTCATCAATAGAAGAATTAATTCCAGCCATATCCACATGAGACGAAGCACCCATAGCCGTCCCAAACACATAATCTTTCACACTAGCTGCAACGGGTTCCAAAGAATTAATCCCTGTTGTAACGATCAGACCCACTAGAACCTTTAGAACCATTATCCTTCTTATTCGAATCCACGTTAGCTTTAGTCACAACCCTAACGGCCTTCCTTAGCTGCGTACCATCTGACTTACCAACACCTCCTTCAAACGAGTCAGCAAATCACCCACACCAGCCTTAGGCAAACCCTTCTTCTCCATAACGGTTAAATAAAAACTAAAGGAAAAAAACCCTAAAAACACGATTATAGAATAAGACAGAAGATCCACGTCAATCTTCAAATACGATGGCCTCAACAATGTCAAGGCACTAATTATATAGCAATCATAACCTCTAACCGACTTCCATAGTTAATAATCAGCAAGAAAAGGAAACGATTNCGATCCCGTACAAAACATCAAGCCATAAAAAGAAGATCGAACCACCCATAAACGATCCATAGCAACAAAAAAACGATTAGATAACCCAAAGAAACCAAACTAGCGATTAACAAAAAAAACCCTTAAATAAATCATAGATCTAATCAAATCAGGTCTCGATCCAAAATAAAAATAATGTTAAAGACTAAATTAAACACAGTTAACCGTCAAGAACACGATCGTTATAAGGAGGAGTACAAGATTGAAGATTAAAAGTCGATTGTTTGAAGGTTAGGGTTTAGTAGAAAATCGCCCATAGTAACCAGGAGAGAGAAGGTTTCACTCCTCTCTATTATTCTTTATAATATGCAATCGGTTTTGATGGATTTATCTATATGGGAGGGGTTGTGTCTTGATTATTGTTCTCTATCTTGTGAAATCGCTGCCTCAAACTAAACCCTAATCGTTTTTCTTTTTAGTCGGTTTATTAATCGACTCCTTTATTAGGGTTAGTTTTGATTGATTATTTATTTAAGCCTAAACGATTCCTGTATATTTTGGGCGATTGATTGAGGTTTTTAACCCTTAACGATTACCTTATTGTTCAATCGATCTTAGGGTTTCTTGGTTCGGGCTCGATCGTATTGCTGTACATGGGATTATTCTTATACGATCTCCTTGGTTGGTGTGCCTCATTAATCTTATCATAATATATTTGAGGCGGTTTGGCTGATATCTGCAGGTCTTTAATGCTATAAGAAACCTGTTTAGGGTTTCGACTTTGTTTGTTTTTTTTTGGGTAAAGGGGAGTAATCCTGCACCCGGTAAAATACATTAATAAGAAAACGTTTAAGTACAATGGATGAGAGTGAGTCTCTCATCGAAGTCCCTAAGGACACTACCACTACCACTATATAAGAATGACAGGCCATTCTTATAACTAACAGATCTAAAAACAACTAACCATGACTAGCAATAAAAATACAATACATCACAACTCAATAAACATTTAAGTCTTCTTAGTCATCCTAGCGCTCCAGATCTTAAACATGCGAACTTCCAGCTTCAAACAATTGCGTCTTCTATTAGTATTATGCAAAAAGCATAATCTAATAACCTAATAAGAGTGGCATCCGTAGCAAATAAACTTGAAGCATAAACATGGTCTAAGCGACCCAACCTTCCAGGATATCCGAACTTGAACCCAATTCTTCCAACTAATACGAATGAAATATATGAAGACAACTACAAAGGATCAAGTTACATGCAACACATCCACTTGTCGTGCCATTTGTCCCATTAATTAGATGAAAAATTCAGCCAAGAAAAGGACCAAAAGGTACTACAAGATAACATACTCTATCCAAAAGCTTCAACCAGCAAAGTGAATAAGAATGAATCACATCAACAAGGTGAAGGACCCCGTAATCTTCAAGCCAGTAGCAGCAATAAAGCGTAACAACCATGCATCATACCTCAACAATCACATCAAGAATGACATAGATAGCATCAAAACACAACAGCCCTTCAATGCATGTGATCCGTGAGGAGGCAAACAGCAGCTGCTAATCCCACAAACAAGTCGCGGACTAAAGTAAATATGCATAGATTAACCATAACAGCATGCTGTCCCATATGCCAAACATAGGGCTTAAATAAACCCTAACTTCCTATCAATATCATAACCAAACTCACGATACACTAATCAGCCGAATCAATTTGTGAGGTTGATCATAAACGTAGCATCATTAAAGGAGACCCAACACCCAAATCGATCAGTAGCAGAATACAGGTCACTTACACTCTCTCTTAAACCCACTTTCCCAAAAAACTTCCAAGAACATAAGAACCCTAAAAGGGTACCAGCAATTAACCAAACCCAAACAAGGGTAAACGTCCATTAGATAATATAAACGAAACCCTAAAAATAGGATTCCATTATGCATTAACGCACAGCAGCAACACGTGAAGATCAGTAGATAAATAATAACGAAACCCTAAAAAACTTAGGGTTCCATAAATCGTAGATGCCCAGAATCATCAAACACAAGAAGACCCTAAGAATAACGATTGAAGAATAATCAAATAGGAATCGTTTTAGGGTTACAGGAAACGATAAGCAATAAACCCTATATATAAGTCGATTTAATAAACCGACTAAAACAAAGATCGATTAGGGTTTATTGCAAGGAGCGATTATTGAAACCCTAAGAAAATTTGTATTCTCCAAATCGAACAGATAAAGGAACGATTGGAAGAAACGATTGAAAAGAAAGGGATATTTAGGGTTATAACAATTCGATCCTAGCAGCCACCACCTGTTAGATTGAAAAACAAGTCTAAACAATCGATTGCCTACCAAGAAGATGGTAGAGAGGCGATTATAGAGGCTGTGTTTGGCTGGAAAAAGGGAAGAGATGGCGGCTGCTAGGGAGGCAGAAAAATCACCCCTAGTTGAGAGAGAAAACTTTCGACTTTGTTTGTTATTCATGGTGCTGCTGCTTAACGATAATGGTTCCCTTGTTTTAGGGTTCTGTTTATTTTTCCACTGGTTTGTGATGATTATCTGCACGTTATTCTTCATGGTATCCCTTATTAGGGTTTATATGTTGGCTGCGTGTTCGTTATAAGATGAATGTTGTTTGCACGTGGGGTTAAGGGAGAGTTGCAAGTCATGTTATTGGAGGTGTAGGGTTACGTTATACACCTACTGATGGTTCAATATGATTCTACTGCTTATGTTGTTGCGGATCAAGATTGATGGTATATGCTTTGTGCCTGCTATCTAAGACTATGTGATGAATCTTATCTTGGTCGTGGGTTCGTTGCTGCTGGAAGTTAGGGCTGTGTTACCCTAAGTTTATGTTTTTTTGCTCGGTTTCACACTTATTTGCTGCTGTTCTTGGTGCTATTGATTATTGTTGCAGTATGGTTCATGAGTGTGGTTATCTATGCTATAGATGGAAGTTAAGTTTGTGGGGACTCTTATTCAAAACCCTATTTGGCGATCATCGTCTTCTTTTCTTATCAAGACCTGTTGGAGCTGATTGTTGGCTTATTTGGTTGTTATTTGAAGTGATGATCGTGGTTTTGCTTGATGTGTACAGGTTGTTTGCTAGGTGCTTACATGGAGTGGGTGCTTATTGATTACAACTTGTACTTTTGTAAGTTGCAGTTTGTTGCATTGGTGTTATCATTCAAGTTTGGTTGCTTGCGTTTGGTGATTACATATTTAGGTTGCTGCATGGGTTTCTATGATGCAACGTGATGGCATGGCTTGGTTTCCTTCTTGAATGATTGTTGGGAGGTTTATTGGAAGTTCTACGATGAATATGTGTTAGGTGCTACATTAGTGAAGCAGGCTTTTATTGTCATAATTTTTATTAACTTGTATAGTCATGGTAGGTTGAAGTTTTTATTTTGTAAGTTATGAGAATGGTTTGTCATTCTCATATTAGCGTCTGTAAGTGTCCTAAGGGACTGAGGTGAGGGATATCACCCTCATCCTATGTACCTCAACGTTTTTTTGGAGTAATGAATTTTACCGGGGTGAATTAACCCTTTTACCCAAAAAAAAGATCTCATCATGTAAGTGACAATTGCTCTTATCAAATGTGCAAGCATTAGGGACAAGGGCTATCATCATGTAAAGGGCAATTGCTCTCATCAAGTAAGCAAGCATTTAGGGACAACGGCTTCCATAAATTAAGGTACAATTGCTCTCAACAAGTGAGCCTTTAGGGACAACGGCTCTTATCATGTGAGGGACAAATTGCCCTCATAAAGTTAGCCTTTAGGGACGACGGATCTCATCATGTAAGTGACAATTGCTCTTATCAAGTGTGCAAGCATTAGGGACAACGGCT